>VNJS01013209.1:0-46991 GCA_008042575.1 Drosophila watanabei | reverse complement strand
CCGCCCGTAGCATTGAATTCGCTTTCACTTACTATATGCTCCGTGCGCACGAAAGTTACGAAAAAGAACTGTGAAAAGAAAGTAAAGAAAAATCAGTATTGATGTGATTTCATTTTAAAAAGGTTAAGAAATATACATGTGTATATTTTTTGGAAATCCCAAAAAGCACCCAAAATCACTTTGGTGAATCCTTTTGGAATTCTTTGTGCTTAAGACTAATCCAATTCTGAGTGCACATTAGAAACAGTAACTTACCATGTCGATGACATTGCTCAGTCCAATGGTGAGAGCTATAATAATGGCAGCCAACTCACGGACGAATGTAATGTCATTGAATCGTTTGCTCACATCCACGAAGAACTTGGGCAACATGCCGCTAAAACTTTCGGCAATACTGATTACCACTAACATGGCGATCGGGACCAATGGTGCAGCGATGTTAATGAAGTGTAGGGTGGATCGAGGAAGCACCAAGTATGAGTACAACACGTCAATGCACTGTACTAGAAGAGCTGCTAGGAGGGGAAGTGAGCTGTAGGGCTCCCTGTAGACAGCATAGCACTGTTCCAGTTGTGGGTTTTTGAAGCGCAGGAAAATGTTTGTGTCTTTCGTAAGATTCCTTTAGAGATGATATTAAATAGTAATAGAGATCATAAGGAGTTACGGCTAGGATATCCTTTTTAAAAAAATATTTAATATGTCGAAAATAAATCAAGACTCCATCTTAGGAACCATCTTAATACTTTAGTTAGTTTGTCTATGTAAACGATTTACTTACTCATGTCCATCACGTGTTACAAGTTCGTCTTTCAATCGTTGCTTAAAGTTTTCCAACTTCACTTGCTCCTCCTCATCTTCAGCCACAGCTGTTTGTTGGCCGTTGGTTATGACTTTTTGAGCCAGGAGCTCCTCATCATCCAAAGAAGCATCGTTGTCGTCATTTTCTTCGTTTACCAAATCGTTGCTGGAACCATGAATGTTGGTATGGGAGTTTTCTGTTCGGATTTCGTTGATTTTCTTCGCACATGGTGAAGCGAACTGAAAAAACATTTTAAGTTGTTATTATATAGATATAAGTATGTACAAGCATGGCTGTGGATAATTTTGCGTGTAGATATATCCGTATATTTAGTAGACTATTATGTATGTATATTAATCCTAATGCTAGAATTCTTATGTAGAACTTCCATAGCTTTAGATATATAATTTTGTGTTGTACAGGTTCATATCTTAACGCTTTTTACACATTCCAGAGGTTGAGAATCAGCGCGTCTTTATTTAATATGATTTCTCCCAAATAAACCTAGTCCACAATATAAATTAAAAATAAACAAATAATAATAAAGAGAAAAAGAAGATCCAACATTTGGGAAAATTTTATAAATTGAAAAAATGTCATTAGCATTATTAGTTTTGTAAAAGAAATGCCGTTCCCTGGGTGTTAGAGGAAAAAAATAAGGTAAAAATTGAATGGCTTTTAGGGAAACTTGGGGCTCAGATCTCAAAATTTCCTTTTATTTTAATCCTTCTCAGAAAAACATTTAAGTAAATATTTTTTTTTTCAAGATTTTCACACATAGTGATTTTTGAAAAAAACAACTCCGCGGGAAAAAAAATGAAACAGAAGACAGCAGATAGAAAAAGCGTGGACAAAGAGCTAAACAGAGAGCTCAGTGCACTTGACGCGCGCGTTTAATAACCTAACAATTTAAATAAAATATTTTTTTAATTTAGACTCCATAGGTTTTTTTTGAAGGACTAAGAGAATGGGGGAAACCACCAAATGAGTCCTTGAAAGGAATGGGGAAAATCTTTTAATTTTCTATAATTGATTAAAAATAGTACAAAGTTTAATAAAAAACCATCTTTGAACTTCACCGAACATTAAAAACAAAGAATTGGCCAAATTTCTTCAGCCATTGTTCAGCTCAGCGCTTACCAAGACAGTTTGCAATTCATTTTTATATTATAGATAGATATTATAGATAAGATCATAAACCCTACTTTAAATAAAGAAAAAATACAAATTTTTCAAGGTTAATTTCTAAAATGTAAATATCTGGGATTGATGTCATCTGAATGCAGTTTCACCGTCTAATGACAGCCGTTGACAACTAATTAGAAAGATAAAAAAAAAATTATACAAAATTATGAAAAAATCTAATTTTAACTGTATCAACTAATTAAAAAGATTTTAAACTTGTATGAACATTTTTTGATTTTCCTGCTATTTATCAATACTGGCAATGATAAAATTAAAATGTATTATTATTCTGATTCGCAATATCTGAATGTATTAAATATTTTCATTCCTAAACGGTTGGGACTCGATTTAGGGGATTACCAAATTAATCTGTAGCATACAGTGAGATAATTATATTCGACTTTAGATTTTCGTTTGTCGTCTCTTAAGTTGTTAAAAGCTAAATTCAAATATACATACATATATCGTTCAATTTACTGTTATTTGGTGAGATCCAAAGAGAAAAAATACTTTTTGGGTAACTAAAACTGGTTATATCATTTAAATGGGATATATCAATCCTAGTAGTTTGGCTTTTTGTATTATATGCGCGTTATGAATTGATCTGTTACTCTTTTCATTCGATTCCAAAACCCACACAATTAATTTTTATTAATACATTTTAATATTCTCACTCTCTCACTCCTATATAAGTCGGAACGAGCCGGATCGGTCAACTATATCATATAGCTGCCATGTAAACAATCCGTAAATTTTTAGAAAAAAAAAGACTGCATGTTTTTTATAATATTTTAACTAACTCTCGATTGTGAGTTTTATAATTATTATTTTAGAATTTCGGATTGAATTTTTTACAAATCTGACTACTATATCATATAGCTGCCATAGCAACGGTCGAGAAATTTTTTAAAAAAGAAATATAACATAGTCAGTTTTCAAAATAACTACTTCTACTTTAAGATACAAGCGTTCATAATATTTCAGAATTTTGTTTAAAAATTTATCAAAATCGGGGGACTATATCAAAAAGCTGCCATACAAAAAATCGGTAAATGTGGAGTAAAATTATATTTTACTTTACATGTATAAAATGTAAAACTGTAAAAAATGTAAAACTGTAAAAAATGTAAAACTGTAAAATTGTATGGATATGAAAGTAATTCATATTATATTATAATGGGATAGATTAGAATTGATACAATTGGAATCTCCAAAGGTATACAAACTTCGGCGTGCTGAAGTTAGCTTCCTTTCTTGTTCTATTTTGTTTTCAATATATTTTGTGAGCCTTTACCGCAATTCAGACACCTTGGGACATTTTCTCTATGATAGAGAATGGAAAATCTCCAATTCCTCAAATTTATTTAAATGTAATGTAATGTAATGGACTGTGTGGGAAGGTAGTATTAGCTATCTTTGACTAATGGTAAATACATATGTTAAAAAATAATAGGACAATCGGACAAGTATGTCTTATAAGTTGTCACAGGAAAGATTGGTAAATGAAAAGTTTTAATGTAAAATTTAAAGGTTAATGTTATGCAAATTAAAATTGCTTCGTTGCTTTCCAGCATACATACATGTCTTTAATTTGATTAAAATCGGATGACTACATAATTTAGCTCCCATAGGAGCGATGGGTTAATTTATATGAAAACTTACGAAAATTGTATTTTTACTGATCTACATACACACTGAATCATCTTTTTAACACTTTCTTTACGAAATTTAGTCCTTGATTTAATGGTTTTCGAAATGTTCGTTTCTCCACTAAACTAAATTTTTTTAAACTGAGAATAAGTCAACACTTTTAATAATCGCCGCACTTACCGGTTTAACCACCTTTGTGATAAAATACGTCTTTAGACCTGCAATGCGCAACAGCTCTTCCCGCTTCTCCCCAAAGGCTGGCTCCACCTCAAACTCTCCGTTAAGGAAGGCCAACGTTTTGTCCGAAATGTGAACGCGTCTGAAAGGAATAAATTGAATTAGTACGAACAAACAAACAGTGCCAAAGAAAGGAACACGCAGATCCGAAAAAAAAAAATAGGGCTGGAGGACCACAACCACAAAACACATAAATTTACATGGCAAAGTGACAAAGCCAAATCGTAATGAGCGACGACATCTGACGCCGACCGACTTTAATTATGCAACAGCGGCAGTTAGGTGTTGAGAGTGTCCTGGCAGCAGTTACAACCAACTCAACTCACCCAGCCTTGCCGCTCGATTCCATTTTATTAGCCAACTCAACGTCCTTGGAGTAAACGTCAAATTGCCACTGCCGCTGGCCGAGAATGCCGGCTAACACTGCTCCAGTGTGTATGCCCACCCGCATATCAACAGGTGAGTTGGCCTTTTGCTGCACATATCTGCAAGAAACGATGAAAAGTATAGGGTGACACGCAATAGGGCCAGGTAAATAAATGGTAAGCGGTTAGTTGTGTACGCCTGGGAAAAGAAGCGAAAGAAGCGCGCGTGGCTAAGTGCAATTATTGATAATTGAACCAACGTTGATTTGGCGTTGACTCTCGACTGTCGCCCTGTTATCCCCTTTCGTCAAGTTCCCCAGGGAGCCGGCTTCAGCTGCTACTTACTTAATGGCCTTCACCATAGACAGTCCCATGTGCACGCACATAACGGCGTGATCCGGTCGCTCGTCGGGGGCACCGCTAATGCAATAGTAGCAATCACCAAGGATCTTAATACGCAATTGTTGATATTTCTAGGGAGAGACAAATGTCCTTTAGATGAAATAAAGTATGGCAATATTTCTACAAATAATCAACTTTTTACCCAAACTAAATGCTAATCAATTTGTAATTTTACAATTTGTTTAAGCTTAACACTCAACTTGGACGAAGCGTCCACCCTTCGACACCCATGTTTTTTAGACCCTCCCAGTTACAAAATTAACAGAAAAGCGTTTTCAACAAAATCAATAACCACACACACACCTTGGATATGTCACATAACCCCAGCTCAAGCGAATTCCTAGTCAAATTAACTAGGGCCAAAAATAAACAACAAACAACCCCCAAACAGGCGTACTCAAAATAAGAGCAAAAATTTGATTGTTAAAAAAATCAACTTGAAAAATTATGTCCGCATGACTGAAGATAACTTTTGAGCCTGGAGCTGACCCTTGGCAAAATAAAGGACAATGCCGAACAAAAACACGCCGAAAGAGCGATGAACTGAGCACAAAATTAAAGGGAATTAAAAAGCAACTATGTATATGTCGATCTTTTTGATATTTAGAAGGGGCGCAAATTCTTTCTTCATGAGCTTTTTTTAAAACTTTAACTGAATAGAAAGTTCATTTTCATGGAACTTATAGGAAATAATGATCTGTAAAAATAAAACATACATATACATATATGTACAAACTGCGATGACAAGAAGGCCAGCGTATTTAGTAACATACGGACAGGCACTTTGAAATTGAAATGAACAATAACACACTCTGACTGGCATATCTTAAAACTTATAGGCATCCCATCTACTTTCCTTCTTTTCTACTCGAATAAATGCATATATGTATATGAACAGCTGAAATAAGACCAACCAAAAACAACAGAGAAACCCCTACAAACAATTTAGGAACTTTACCTCGGCGAGCCTATCGAAGCGTGCGAAAAGCTCGTTAAGCATTTTAACCAAATCTTGAGCGCTGTACGTTGAGGAGATGGCCGTAAAGCCCACAATATCCGCATACAGAATGCTTGGTTGAGAGATTCGAATATTAAATGGTTAAAAAAGTGGGATGCAATAGAGTTTCATTAAAATATATTTAAATCTGAAAGTATGTATTTAGTGAAGCGACAAAGAAAACGTACATTTTCACGAAAATAATTATTATGAAAAAAAAAATCTCCCTAAATGATTCCTGCTTGAATCATTACAGTAAATGCGTTTTTAAACTGAATTTTCTAAATCTTTTTCACATTTTGTTTCACATTTTGTAATTATTCAGGATTGTTTCAATTTATTTCCATAATATGAGACACTTGGCTTTCTCATTTTATAAAAATGAAGGGGTCTTTAAGATGTACGATTTACAAACGATGAAATATTTAATATATAGTTTTAGGACGAACGAAATTATGAATTAAATGTTCAATAAACCATTTTCATTTAATTTAATTTTACAGGGGCTTACCTCACATTTTCGTGGCGACTCATGTATATTTTCTTAAATGCCTCTGAACTGGATGATCCCAAATCCTCCCGCATTTTAATGGCAACGTGCTTAGGCAGCACAGATAACAGCAAACGCTCCTGATGATGGTATTTATTGCTTTACAGTTTTTCTAAAACTGGCTTTTAATAATGGCGCTCACCTGTTCGGCTGATTGTTCCTCGATTACCATTTTCACCTCTAGACTCTTCTTCGCTTCGAGGAAAGCTCGCTTTTGCTTCGCCTCCCCCATAAAGTAGTACAAGAGTCCAATCAATGCTGCAGTAGCAATTAGCACCGCATTGGCCGCCAACTGATTTGAGAGCAAAGGATCCGAACGGGAGTAGCCCACTGGCAGAGTCAGAGAAATAAAATACGTCGAGCATCCAATTGACAGGCCCAGAAATATAAGAGGCAATGGCAGCGTGACATATACAAGAAAGTTTAGCAATATGGCCCATCCAAGAAGGTCCCTGTAAGCAAAGCAAACAATTTATATGTATATATTTTTAATAGGCTCCACTTAAATAACGGATCAATACCGAGTATTTTAGTTTACAATAATTAATACGTTTTCTTTCTTAGAATTTCAGAATTAAGAAAATAATGCCACGACGAAAGTCAGCTGTTTGAGAGACTCTGTCATGTAAAGTAAATTGCTGGAAAATATTTGTTAATTTTCAGAGCTTATTTTGTAGAGCCACAAATTATTTGTATATTTCCAATAATAGAAAGTGCAAGCGATGGTATCTTTAATTGTATTTCAGTTTAGGTTTTTCGATTGGTGTGTTGTGGTCCAACAGTGAACTGTTTTACATGTGTATCTTTTTAGCTTAGAACATTGTTAGTTGTTTGTGTTCTGTAAATGATATCTTAATAATGGCACAAAGTTGCACAAGAGTAAAAACGCTATGTTATTACCAAAAGTATCCTTATTATCCCACAACTAACCATTTTTGCAACTTTTTGCTCCTTTCTCTTTTTTTGGTTATAAGCTTAAAATATAATTTTAGAATTTTTTATCATATTGCTGCCATAGGCAAGATCGAGCAATTTTTTCACAAATATTACAACTTTGTCAGTTTTTAAAATAACTTCTACAACTTTGAAATACAAGCATTTTATATTATTTATAATTAATACAATTGCAATTGCAAAGGTGTTATATTAACAAGCATTTGGATAGATCCTCCCGTTACATAGACAAATTGAATAAAAAACACGCTATGTGGCAAGCTGAAGGTATTGATCTTTTTGACGAGTCAATCTTAAGAAAAAATAAATTACAATAAATAATGTTACTATTTTTTTTATACCTTACCTATAAAAATACATATATAAAAAAAATGTTTAAGCTAAATATCATCAAAATTGAAGTTTTGGTTATTTTTCCAATTTATTTCTAATACTCCTGCATGATAACGATTAAAACTAGGTGGATAAACATTTTATATATACTAACCTTGGAGAGAAGCTAGGTTGAAGAATCACATAGGCAGAAAAATGAAGAACGCTAAGTAGCCACAGTGCTCGAGGTACTATCGTTAGAAGTATCTGATGAAAGCGCTTCAATGCCGGTTGCTCAGATCGTCGTCCAATGTGCAGAAGACCCGTTAAAGCTAAGTACGCAACAAGCATGCAGCAGTTGACCACTAAAATGACGTAAAAATAATACATAGATTAGGTGCTTAGTCCCATTTTGTTGTAGATGCATTTTTTGCTAATTCATTTGATATTGCTGTTTCGTCTTAGACAAAAAACCACGGAGACGAACCGTGATTGATTCTAAAAGATCTTGGTCTGTAAATTGCTAGTTGCTAACGAAAAGTTTCCTTCACGTACAAATTTTGAGATAATTGCGGTTCAAGTATGCTTATTTTGTCACTGATGAACCCGAGGTCCAACATTTGTGACTCATTTTCTATATTGAATAAGAAAGATTGTGGTTTAATTTAAGCCTTAAACCTTAAACGTTACTAGATTTTGAAAAGTGCCATCATAATAATAATAATAATTTATTACTATTTTTTCAATTTTTCATTATTTTTTTGTTTAATTTTTTACATTTACAGTGTTTTACATTTCCGTTAAATCAAACCATCGTTCTTATGGCAGCTATATGATAAAGTGGCCCGATCTTTATAAAATTAAAACTGAAATTCTAAAACAATACAAAATGCTCATATTTTCCTATCGTTCCTATGGCAGATATTTGATATAGTCGTCCGCTTTTCATCAAATAAAATAAAAAAGTACTGAAATATTACAAAAGCATTATATCTCAAAGTAAATTAAAATATCTTAAAAATCCGCTTAGTTATAATTTTTGTTGTAAAAATATGATGTTGTTGTCCAATTCGGCCAGTTCTGTCTTATATTCGAGTGAGAGTATATAGAAGACTATCAGCAAAGTTTCATTCAAATAGCTTCAAAGCTCCAGGACTAGTTTACAAAGAAACGAACATGGCTAGATCGAGGGTATAAAAACATTTTTTTATTGTTTCCAAAACCAATTGTACAAGGCACATCCACATCAAAATTAGTAAAGCTATAGTCTTTAAAGAGATTATCCACCTACCTCTTGTGGGCACCGCCTGATCCCAGGGTATTGCGATAGTCCAGATGTTAAACAGAACGGCAGCAAAGAGGAACCACTTGAGACCGCTTCGTCGCTGCTTAATCGAGTAGTTGTGGTAGAGTTCATTGAGCACATGTTGTGGTAGGATGACAACTCCACCGCCGGTTATTCCAACACCGCCGGCAACGACATCGCTGTCGTTTTGTCTCCGCCGGGCTGGTGGAGTCTTTTGGCGTTGTTGTTTTGATTTGGTCATCGCCTGACCGTTGTCCACATTGCCATCCTTCTCCTCTGGCATACTGCAAGAATTTTCTGGGCTCCCTTAGGAATCCTTTTAATTATTCGTTGATCGTCGACCCTTTCCGCCGGGCTGTCTCTGGTTTATGAATGAAGCAAAACCATTTCCTTGCCTTATTTATTTATGATGTTGGGGTCCTGGAAACTGGGAGACGTTGCTTTGGTAAATAGAAGCAATGTGAAGCCCAAACTCAAACACTGGGAGCAAGCAAGTAAAAAAACTCGCGTTAACGGTAAATTTGAGACTTAACGTCGTCCTTCCTCCCCCCCTTCAGGAAAAAATATAAGGTTGTGTTGAAACCGAGAGGCGAGGCGGAAGCGTCCTTGCGCGACACCCGTGAGTGAGCCTGCACGTGTGGGTGAGTATAAGTGTGTGGCGCACACTGGCTTAAGTTCAAGTCAAAAATAAATGAATTTAATAATTAAAGATGGTCTCAGATAACCTGCACAAATATTTTAGGGTGAAAAATCTTGTTGCGTTCACTAAAATAAAATAATAAAAAATAAGAAAACTTTTAAAAAATAATTATTTCAGACTTAAGCAAAAACAATACTTTTTTGTATTTTATATTTATTTAATAAATAGAACTTATATGTATACCTATATCGTTTTATGAACATATATTTGTGTGTTTCTTTAACAAAAAAAAAAAACAACAAAATACAAAACTTAGGGGCGAAGACAAAATCATCCTTATCCATCCTTATTTTAAAAGTTATTGTTTTTAATCGTCCTTCTTCAATACAGATGTTCTTTAATTTAAGATCTCTATGCTACCAATTTCTTTTGAATGCTATTTAGACCTGTCAGGCCCCTTGCCCCAGTTATTATTATAAATTATATACACTTTCAGCTACATTTGACACCTGCTCAGCCCACGGTAAATCTCTTCGTTTTCGTACTCTTACTTCCTCCCTTTCTCTCTCTCTCTTTCCTACTCTCTGTCTCTCTCTCTCGCGCTCTCTCTCGCTAGGTGGCATTTTCGTTCACCCTTCCTCTCTTCGCTTCCAACTGCTTCCCTTTTTCACTGACTTAACGTAGCGTACCTCCCTACTTTTTCCCTACTATAAATCCTTCTTAGTTTGGTTGCGTAGCGTACAAATTTAATTGTGTTGGTAAGGTTAAATGCTCAAGGTTCGATTCAATGCGTCCTGATTTTATTTGTATAGCCGCGTGCGGGTTTGGTACACGGACTCAATCTTACTTTGGATCCACAAATTATTGACAACTCCTTTGACTTGAGATAAATGGTATCATCCGCTCTCTCTCTTTATTATTTCTTAGCCTATGATAACCGTTAAGTGTGTGCACAGTCGTCCTTTTCGTCTGCTTTTATCGCGCTGTTATTCCCACATTTTTTAAGCTTGGAAATTCCTAAACATACTTCCCCCAAATTAGGTTATATCCTTCAATGTGTTCCGTTTTTTTAGCTGAGTGGTATTTTTGCTGTCGAACAATTTTTTAATGCTGACCCGTAACGCGTTTTCTTTCGACTAAACTAAGGCGCCCGATAAACTTGACTGATTGTTAAGTGAAAATTTTCGACTGTCAACAAGCCCCAGCAGCAGCAAGGACTTCCGTTGTGTCGAACGCTCTCGCTCTTTCGGAGGGCAGAAAAGCTCCGTACTGCGCATGTGTGAGAGCGGGTACTCAACTGATAACGGTACAGCTGGCCAGGTTGATAACGGGAAGGGCATTTAGCCTATGCATAATCACTTGAATATAGCCGCAAGCGCATAAAGTTAATTAGACAGCAACATTAATGACTCTCCTAAATGACATTCGAACAGTGAACAAAAGATGAAGGAGGAGAGGCGAGGCTGCAGCTGGCCTTGAGTGGCAATGAAACAGTGCAGCTGCTAAGTGTTGCCTATGTACATATGTAACTGCTTGTGTATGTGCTTGTGCAGATGTACAGGAAATGCACAATTAAACATGTTATTTAATTAAATTTGTATAATAATATTTAGTTACATTTAATTGTTTCCGTTAAAATTATAAATCAAATAAAGGACATACAAAATTTTGTAAAATTCATTGACTTGATCGCCCATTCCTATGTTTAAAAAGGAGTCCAAAAATTAAATAGATTATTTGTTTTCTAGCTTATGAATTAAAATGTACCTTAACATTTGTTTTTATATAATATTTCTACAGAAATGTCAAATGTCAGATCTCTAAATGATTTTTTTCAACATAGTAACATTAAGAAATGTTTCAATTGATCAAATTTGAAAGACTTTAAAACATTCTAAAACAAATTCCTCCTAGATTCGCAAAATATTACACCGTGCGCCACAAAAGTGTCTTCTGTTTTTATAACGTGTAAGTTATTAAATTTTTTGTAATTATCTTGAATTAGAAAAAATAATCAAACTCAACACTACCAAAAATTATAGTGGTAAAAAAGAGCTTGAAGTTATCATTTAAAGAAAATAAATAAAAATCGGTGAGTTTTTTTTTTTTTTTTTCTTTGAATGCTCAACACTATATAAGTCGGAACGGGCCGGATCGGACGACTATATTAAAGTAAAACTGTAAAAGTTATATGCATCTAAATGTTATTCATATTATATTAGAAATGGATGGATTATTAATGATCCTATTGCATCGCAAGGGTATACAAACTTCGGCTTGCCGAATTAGCGTCCTTTCTTTCTATTCTTTTTTACTTAAAATGCGTACGAATGTAGCGCCCGACATAATAAACATGCCCATAAATACACATAAATATATGCATTCGAGGCTTTCAAATCTTCTGTTGGGTCAAATCTAAAAGACATTTATTGCCTAACGGTAGTGCATTAAATTGTATTAAATTTTGCAAAAGCAATCCACGACTTTAGCTATTTAAGCTGGCTTTTTGCCCGGTTTCTTTAGTTAACAAATAATACTAATTTCTTCCACAGTACAAGTTTTTTCGCAACCCATTCAAGCTTAAATGTAGTAAAAATATCATAAATTAATATACAAATTACATAAAACTAGCAAAAAGTGGCAAAAAATTAATTCTTTACTTAAAAAAGAATGATTTTAACAAAGTGTGTCAATTATGTGACCACCTAAAAACGTCGTTCCTTGAACAAATTTAAAAACTTAAGGAAAACCGAAAAATATAATGGGACAATAAATAGTACATCCTATAGTTTATAAATCCAGTATACAGTTACAGTAAAAGTTTTTTTTAAGAAGTTAACACTTCGGAAAATAAATGAAAAAATGTATGAATGTACGTGGATAAATAAATATTCTTATATTTATAAATGAGAGTACTCCGGTATCAAAGTGTTTTAACAATAATATAATGGGAAGAATGCTGTTTTTATAAATTTGAATATTTAAATTATTCAATATTTAACAATTTATGGAAATATAAATTATTCAATATTTAACAATTTATGGAAATATAAAAAAATTAACTGACCAAGCGATGGCCTCTGTTGCCATTATTATTTTCGCCTACCAGCAAAAGATTTACAAATAAGGCAACAATTTGCATGTGATATAATATTTTAGCTATGATTTTACTCAAAACCCAATTTAAGATCCAGATGAATATGCACTTCTTACCTTTACACTGCTTTTTATAACTAGAACCGGATAATATGGTGACACCCTTTCAATTTTATTACTGCAGTTTCCTTAGTAGAATATCAATCTTAAAGGACTGCAGCTGTCGTTTTCCTCGTTCAGTAAATGCGTTTATAGAAAATCCGCTTCATAGGAAGGCAACCAAATTCCCGGGCAGCTGCTGGTGCATTGCGTTCCATTTTTGTACAACACTAATCCGGAACGTAGGTCACTTCCATTTACCTGGCTTACCTGAAAAAGGTTTTAACGGGCTGGAATGAATATCGGTAGTATACCCAGTATTTATTGATTGTACGAATAATATGTACAGCTGCGGTCAAAATAATACCATTGTTCAACATTTGGCAAACGCGATTTTTAATTATTTAGATGAAAACCAACATAAAAAGTGCCTATTTTCTATAAAGAAAAATTTTTAAAACAGTTTTTTTTTTTCTAACATCAGTAGAAGAATGCAAATATTTTCAAAACAAAAAATCCTCAAAGAATGCCGTTTACAACACAAATAGGACTGTTAAAATCCTCTATTAATTTAAGTGATGGCAAACAAACTTAATATCTTCAAAAGAAAATATTCCAACTATAATATATGTATATATATATATTATATACATACATATGTATATAATTTAAATATAATTTAACATTGAAAAAGCATATTTTTATTATATTATTATTATTCTATTCATACTTTAAATACATACTTTAGGGGTCGGAGCTGCCTCCGCCGTGTAGGAGAAACCCTTTGTACACATATGTATGTATGTATGTACATTTGTATATCGTGCGATAAAATCGGGAATTATTACATAATAAAGTTTCTTCTAACCCATTCATTCCTCTCACACTCATGGTGTCGAGGCTCAAGCAAATTTAGACTGGAAGCGAAACTAAATACATACATATAATGTACATACATATGTTACTTTAAATTTGGTACTGAGTATTCCACAGTACATTAAACTCGACTGTAGCTTTCTTACTTCCTTTCTTAAGACTTTCTAATTTAAAGTTTAAAATTTAACAAAAGTTTTTAGCGAATAAAGCTCGTTTTATCAGTTGGCATGTACATACTATACATATGTAAGAATGTATTTACTAATTCCTTTTTAGGCTGTCCTGGTAAACGCCACTATTGTGCTCTGTTGATACTGTGCATAGAAAAATGTGCATTCATACACACACATTTACATATATACTCATGTATATATATATACAAAAATACATTCATAGATGGGATCCTTTCAAGACATCTTGCCGTATCGGATCACGAAACATCTGTCGTTTTGTTGTTTTTTTTTCTTAGAAAACTAATCCCAGACCGGACATGTTGGCACGTGAGGCTGCACAATCCGCAGGATTTCTTAAAGATGATGTACTGAACCGAATTTTCATATATATCAGGTACACTTTGTACCTGGAAAAAATTTGCGCAAGAACAACCATTTACCATTGCACAATGGGGCACACGACCAATTTTTGTGGCATTAATTAATAAATTTAAAACGAAGCAATATTTTAAAGGTCTGTTTTTTTAATCAAGTTTATATAACTGAGAGAATATATTTGACAGAATTACAGTAGTGATTACCAGTTAAAAATTAAAAAAAAAATTAATGTAAAAACGGATTTGTTTTTCAATTTTTCTTTTAATATTAATTAGTATTGCAAAATTATATAGTTGTGTAAAATTGGTCGTTTTACAAAATACAATACATGGTATTGTTCTTTTGCATGGCGCAGACGATCAACCATATGCAGTATTCTATGATTCTGCTCCCTTTATTACAATGGAACTAAGTGGGGGTGCCGAATTTTCTATAATATGACTTAGATTTAATACCCCATAAATACATAAATATAAAAATTTAATATTTGGAGCATATTTGTCTCAAACAACGCGCTATTTTCCAGAAGTCAGATTAAAACGTTAAATTTCAGAGAAAGTGCGCAATAATTAATTTTTATACTTTCAGAATATAACAAAAATTGAATGCTCTTTAAAATATGGCGAATTCCAGAGGAATCGTAGTCAAATTTATTATAGGAATAAATCAAAAACGTCCATAGTTTTTAGGGTTACAAATTACAAAATAATATAACGACACTGCTGTTTATTTCTACAATTAATTTCCACAAACATTCATATTACAAACTACTTTGAACAAGATTGCATTCATTTAGATTATTTAGCTTTTTAAATATTTATTTAAAATACGCGATTTAACAGCGCTCGCATCTTGTTGGAGTAACTGCTGACTTTACAGCAGATAACTGGTCGTAACATTGCAAACTGATATTATTTAAATATATATGTTCCGTTTAATAAAAACTTATTTTGACGACTTCATAAATAGGCTTTGACCAGAAAAGTGGTCTTTCGCACCATAGTGCATTGTAAATGCAATAATGTACACTAATACTAGTGTAAATATATTTCTCATTGCCACAAAACAACATCTTAAAACCTGAAAACCATTTTAAAAGATGAGCAAACTCTAAAAAATGTCACCGCAAATAGTTTTCCCACTCTAATTCTCTTTTTACTAAAGCGCTAGTGTTGCTAAACGTTAAATTTTTCGTCGGCGAAGTCAAACTGGGGTATTTGGGTAAATATGTTATGAGTATTTAAGGAGCAATTTGTTAACAAGTAAAAAATCTGTATATCGTTATATTTAGGAAAATGTAAATAAAAGTATTTTTTTTATTTATTTTTAACTATTTTTTAAACAAAACAATAACCGGAAAGCCGAATTGAACAAAGAGGATAACATAACTTGTTGGATAATCTATTCATTTCCGAGATGATTTTTAAATTTAGGACTTTTACGATAATCATCAATAATAATGATTAAATTTAATTTATGTTGTAAAAATCAAAAACAATTATTATTTTTGATCAAAACATTAAAAATCAGTACATAATCATAATTTTTGAACAAAAAAAGGAAAATCAAATATAATCTTTATTTTTGATTTTTTTTATTGTTAACCAAAATAGAAGTCTACCTTAAATACAATAGTTTGGCAAGTTCATATCACACAATTGATCCTTCGGATGTCCTCTATAAAGACATGCTGCAAACTTGTGAAAAAACCCTTTTATAATATAAATCGATTTTAATCATTATTAATAAACCAAAAATAAAAATCATTACCTAAATATTATCACTAGATTTTTAAAATAAAACCTATAATGATTACGGTTGATTAAAATAACCTATTTTTAAGGTTATAATCAGTTCCATTTTCAAATACGCTAGATCTAGCCAGAATCAAGCTAAACTGGAAACACTTCCATCAAACAAGAGGCCGCCGCTTTAAAAGCCGGTCCGACGCTCTCCGCTCTCTCATTCGGCGTTTTTCTGTGTGACTGTGTGGACGGACGATCCAAAAATCCAGCAACCCAGCGACTTTCTTAGCAAAGCTACTACAGAATAAGCGGCTCCACAAATTTGTAACATTTGCCAATTTGTTTATTACTACGTGTTGCTACTGCGAATCGTGATTTGCGAACCCCAGAACACAAATTTTATCGTGTCTTCGCGCTTCGTTGTTTGAAAGTAAAACCAACAGTAAATCAAAATGGCTGATGTGGCTGAGCAAAAGAAGTGAGTAATTTATTTGGCTTGTTCTATGGTGGTGTCTGTGTGCTCGTGCGATTTGTTTAAACAATTTCATAAAGCTATTGCCGGCGGCTGTCAATGCTTTAAATTTTAAGAAAATACTTTTTCCTGCTATAGAGCAAACGGTTTGGAAAAATTTTCTTTTTGAATTCTGTGTATATACGCAAATGGCTTGGCGGCACCAATGCAGTTGTCTCGCTCTCACCAGTGTCTAGTAAGGGTGCGCGCAAAAAACGACGCCGTTGAATTTGGCGCGGCGTCGTAGTACTTTCTCGCTCACTCTCCGGCCGGCAAACCAACGACAACGAGAATTAACTTGTGTGTATGTGTTTTTTTTTTTCTGTCGGCGAAGTAATATTTTCAGAGTGTGCAAGCGGAGTGCGCAAAATGTTGAGATGTGTGTGTGTATGAGTAGCATTCAAGTTGCCGCTCTTTTTCTCGACTTTTTTTTTATTTCAGCTGTCGTTTTGTCTGTCTGGCTGTTTGCTTTAGCATTTGCTTCTTTCCCCCGCTCCTAGTCCATTAATTTTTCCAGTTGCCATCTACATTTTTTTTTTCTTCGCTTAAAGCTCAACGCTAAAGTTTGGCATTAACTTTGTCGTTCTGTTCTCATTATTCTTATTCTTGTTCTTGCTTCCAGATATTTTGTCACTGCCCAAAATAATCTTGTTCATTCTGTTGTCGGTGTTGTATTGCTGGTTATTTTTATCATCGCAGCACGGCGAGAACACAGTAGGGGAAACCAGTTAAATTTATATCTGTTGTCTTAGGTTCTGTCGTACATAGTTCTAGGGGTCGGAGCTGTCGCATAGTGGGTGTTTTCTATAGCTGTATGCGTCTGCCTTTTGACCGTTATTTTTCGCTTCACTTGCGTTGCACACAAGACTTGAATTGCCCATCTCACTCGCACTAGCCGGCTATACGAAGCGCTAACGTTTATTCGGTTAACCGTACGTGCGAAAGAGTCGACTATAGGTGTAAAAACCAGTTTCTGTTCTCAGCTTGTTCGTTTTATTTCAAACAATTGGCGATTTTTACTTTTTGCAAGCATCTCTTTTATGCTACTCACTTCTCTCCTCCATCTGTATATACATTGCTTATGTATTATGGGAAAAGAGCACGCTGCCAAATGCCGCTCACCTTTTCTTTTTGCGTCGCAGTTTGTACGAGTTGTTGCTCCCATTTAACATTTTACGGCAGCGCTGCCGGCGTTGGCAGATGTTACAATAATGGCATGTGTTGTAGGGTTACTAATAAGACTCGGAAGAGCGTCACGAGAGAAGTATGAAAAGGAAGGGAGAGAACGAAGGAAATTTAAAAACGTTGCCGGACACATCAATTTCATAATTCTATGAAATGCCAGAATTTTAATTTTTGTATAATGTATTATTTCTAAAGTTATAATTTAATGCAGTCTTATCTGTTTTGAATAGTAATCATAATCATTTATGTTGATTATCGAGTTTTGTTCTTTGGATTATTAGGGTGATTTAATAACTTTGCTAACCCAAATTTGCGGACTTATTTATAGCGAAACCCCCGTTGTGGAGAAAGTCGCTCCTGAGGAAGTCGATGCTGTGAAAAAGGATTCCGTTGCCGCTGGGGATGCAGCAGCCGAGAAGCCAACTACCACAGAGAACGGTGCCGCTGAAGAGGAGAGCAGCGCCGCCAAGGAGAACGGAGCTGCCGTCAGCGCACCCGCCGAAGCCTCCGCAGCCGATTCGGTCGATGGTGAGAAGGCGGTCGATGCTGCCGCTCCCGCCAAGGAGGAGGAAGGAGAGAAGAAGGAGGAGGCCGCCACCGGCGAGGAGGCCAAGAAGGACAGCAGCGAGGCTGCCGCCGCAGTCGAAAACGGCTCCGAAGAGGCCACCAACGGTGACTCAACAGGTGTGTGTTCAAGTATACAAAAAGGGTAAATCGCCCTTTTCTCCCATCCGTTGCTATATTGGTTTTTATTGTACGCCTTGCAGATGCCCCTGCCGCCGAAGCAGTAAAACGGAAGGTGGATGAGGCCGCCGCAAAAGCCGACGAGGCAGTTGCCACGCCGGAGAAGAAAGCAAAGCTTGACGAGGCCAGCACAAAGGATGAGGTGCAGAACGGGGCCGAGGCCAGCGAAGTGGCTGCCTAAGGGAATCGCGGAAACCGGCTCTCTGCAAGCAGCAGCACACAGTACTCTACATATAAAATACTTACTAACACGAAAAAACCAACAAAACAAATCACACAAAATAATGGTTAAACTTGCCGCCACCAGTAGCACGTACGTACCGCTCACCGACCGTATAAGTGGGTGTGCACGTTAGTGGCTGCGTAGGTGGACTGGCGGGAGCAATTCTTTAATAACAATCCTGCATTGGGAGCGTAGTCTTAAAGTGTACCCAGATTCTCTGTCTCTATACTAACAAACAAAAATCAACCAACAAACAAAAAGAAGAAACAACAAAATCCATTATCATTTAAAAACCCTTACTTAAACCTTAACTTTAAAGAAAGTATATATAAAATGCAAAATATTAAGAGAAAAAAGATCAAGCAAAAGTAAGATGAGACCCTCTATGTTTTAAGATTAAAAGTTGTAAACAAAAATCGTCAAATTTAATAATTCTAATAAATACGAAGCGAAAGAGAAAAATTTCAAATGAAAATTCCACAAATAAGCAAAAACAATAAGAAAGAAAACGAAACTGATTTTTTTCTCCACTTTAATTTTTGTAGAATACTATTTTATTTGTACAACTTTATGATCCTATATTGTATATGAATATTTATATACGAGAAACGCTGCAAATCAGCTAATTTAACAAAAAAAAAAAAAGCTGCCAGTAGTAACATCCCAGAAAGACCTGCCAGTCTGTAGGTGGTAAATATATCGTACCCCTGGCGTAATAAAAAACAAAAACTGAACACGAAATCAAATTTTTATAATGTATCAAATTACAATATAATAAAATAATCACGGGATACATAATAAATGTTATGTTCTAAAAGTATGTGTAACTTTAAAGTTACAGCTTGGCAAGCCCAAAGTCCTTAACAGTTTGTTCGTTATGTTTCTCTTGACTTTTTATTTGCCTTTGTCCTGAAATTATCTTTTATCTTAACTTTCTAAATTCCGAACCAGTCATTTTCTCAAACCGATATAATAAATCAGTTGATTTACCACTAATAATGGTCAACTAAAGCCGGAACTCAGCAGAAACAAAAACATTCGAGAACATTTACAAATAAATGGCAGAAAAACTCGCAAAAACAATAACCAATGTGTTTGTTGGCATGTATTTTTCTATCCATTTTTCAGGAAAAGCTTTATTAAGATGTAAGTGAACACAACTGTACTATTCGTGACAAATATAGGTGAAGGAAAGCTAAGCATTGAACCTAGGTTTCTGGATTCTTCCAGAACAGCTAGCTCAACAGATCTATGTATGTGCATATAAACGTATTCATCCGCGGCCCAACACTAATATGAGCCAAAATCTTTTTATATATTTTTTTTAAATGCCCTTTTATTATTATGACTCCGTTGCTTTTATTTAAGTAAACAGCGTGTTGAATTGTCTTACAGGCCAATTTTAGCGTCCATTACGAAATAAAACTCTCGCGGAAATTATGCTCTACACTTTTCTAGATTTTAATCTGATGAACATCAATACACTAAAATATCCTGTTTTAGCTTTTAATATCAGCAAAACACCACAGAAACTTTACGCATGGTATTTGCACAGCGGATTTAGATCCGCAAACACAAAAATTAATAATTGATTATATAATATTTTAGAATTTGTACATTGCTTTAATGGCAATAATTTAGTAATGCGGGGCATTAAGACTATTCAGACAGAAGCTAGCAACAATCTGGATCAGCAATATTCTGAATCAGCATTAAAAGTCGAGTCGATCTAGCCATGCCCGTTTGCCTTTTACCCGTTTCTATGGAAAATAAGCGTCAGTTTTAATTATCAGGATCTAATTTGGACATGGAGTAACTTTTTGTATTTTTATATATCATCTTAAATTATTTTAAACTGCTGCTTTTATTTATTATTTTATTATTTTATTTATTTTTAGGGGCATCGGGTCGCTGAATGACTGAAACTATTGAATAAGCATTGTGCTATTCCCATAAGCTGATTTCAGCTTCATAAAATTCAGTCATTCGGTCGAATAGGGATCACCCGATTGTTTTCTATAACATATGTATTGTATAACAAATATGTAATAAAAGCGATTTTATAAAAAGGAGGGTATGTTTCCACCTAGATTTAGGGGTTATTTGACGTCCTAGGGGAGTTTAGTGGAAAAGTTTAGGGGCTTTTTCTGAGCATGTATTATTTAAGTATTTGGAAAAAAAAATATCCCTTTTTATTGCAGAGTGTTATAATTTTAGTCAGAAGTTTGCAACGCATCTCTCCCTGTAAAACAGTTTTAGAGGGCAACTTATGCGGTCTTACTTTACTGACAAACTTCTCTATTTGAAACAAAGGGCATATCGACTTTTATGCTTTATATTAAAATAATATTGGTCCCTAAGCAATTGGCATGCATTCTGGCAGCGGCGGCTCTCTTGCACAGCTCACATTAGGCTTAATATGACAGAAAATGGCAATTCCCAATACTCAAATCCCAACATTTTGTATTTGATCATATCAAATTAATTATAGGAACAATAATTGGTCTTCTGAACTCCTAGCTTCGCCTTTTCCGCCGAATTTTGTTGATGGCGGGATCCATAATTTGAAATATGTGAAGGTACAGAGTGCAGAGCGAGAGGCAAATAGTCGAGTACAGCTTGTTTTATTAAATTTTTAATTTGTATTTCTTTTCGCCCCCAACCTTGGAAATACTGCATTATACAATCTCCTAACGCCATTCAACTTTCTAGTATTTCGTTTTCTCGTCTCCATACTGGCCTTTAAAACGGCGCCCACGAACAGCCTTTCTCGCTCTCTCTGACTGCTTGGAAAAGGGTTTTCCCTGTCCCCATATATAGTCTTCTTATAGTCATCATGCTCCCACTTGTGTAAAACCTGTCGAATCTTTTATCAAATCTCTAATTAATGCAGCATTGCCATACTAATATTAATGCAGTAGTGTCCAAATAATGTAACTTCACAAAAACTCTTCTGTCGAATCTAGTAATATCTAAAAAACATACATGCATTTATGTCAAAAGAGCTTTTCCGTAGATCACAACTTTTGTGGCGGTCGTGCCGCTGGTCACACAAGTTTTAAAAAATTCCAGAAAAGCTTTTGTTAACATCCCATTTTGAAAACGCAATTTGACGTAGTTGGCCTAGAAAAAGGTCAGTGAAAAACAAGTAAGACAAACCCACATAACCATTTTTAGGTGTTGCCAAGTAAAAAATTCGTAATTTAGATTTTTAAATTCAATTAACAGTTTCTTAATTATTTTCTACCCCAATACCAAAATTTTTTAAACCGAAATATTCCTGTAGTTTGCATTTTGATCGATTACACAGGTTTTGGTATTTTTTTTCCGGATTTTTCCAGCAAAGTGCTGCAAAAAACGTCTGATAACAAAACAAAAAAAAAAAAAAAAATAGTGCTGGAGAGCGAGAACTGATAGCCTCGCGCCGCTCTTGTGGCCTGGTCAGTAC
This sequence comes from Drosophila watanabei, assembly GCA_008042575.1. NCBI lineage: Eukaryota > Metazoa > Arthropoda > Insecta > Diptera > Drosophilidae > Drosophila > Drosophila watanabei. The sequence continues at coordinate 25,116 of VNJS01013209.1, read as the reverse complement.
TGCTCCCATGAAACAGAAGCTTTTGAACTTCGGGCCGATCGGAGCCAGCGAGTGTTAAGTAGTTGAAACCAAATCGTCCCCGCGAGTGGACGTATTGCTACCGTTAACTGTGCCTGGATCCGCGCGTGTACTTAACAATACAACTTGTCATTGTTGCAAACTATATTTAATACCTAGTGACGTCGAAAAGCTGAAAACAAGTATCCGTTCAAGTACTTGCTCAATCGTGGGATTATTGCTTCTTATTGTGCTTTTGCCTGTGTGTTTGTGGATAAACAATATCAATAAATAATCCAGAGGAGGACGATGCCCAGTAATCTGCAAAAGGTACGAAAACGCACCCAGAGCGAATGCCCTGCACTTTGTAAAAGTGTGCGTTTCGCAAAACGTTATTTCCCAAACAAGCCTTCGTGTTTTTGCGGCGAGCTTTTTAGTGGTTTAACCGCATCTTCGTGTTACTTACGTGTGCTTGCTGAAAATACTCCAAAGTACATCTGATCAGTGATGTTTTAAACTGTTCTTGCAACAGTATTGGCAAGCACTCATTTACTTATTTACCAATTATGAATAGTACATGAACAAATCAAATACAACCTATTATGTATTATGATTTTAGTCAGAAAATTCGAACTATAAAAATATATATATATTCTTGATTAGTACCAACACCTGAACAAGCTAGTCTCTCAGTTTTGAAGTTTTGATCTGAATGAAACTTTGTAGATAGTATTTTATTGTATTATTATTGTCTATATGAATTATTGCTTTTCAACATTCTACTCCGAGATAGAACAACTATTAATGTCAGCATATAACATGGCTAGGTATTTTAATAAAAATATTAATTAATATATATTATTTATCGATGATTGGTACTACTATGTAAGTCTGTTAAAATCTTGAAAAAAAAAAATAGCAAGCACTATGGTGGATTGGAGTAAATTAAGTATTGAAGTCACCTTTGCACCTTTGTCCCAAAAGTACAAAAAGTAATTTTAAAAATATTTAATTTTTTTATATAAACAACAAATTTTAGTCCTTGTGAAGTTTACTGACCGATAAACTGATCAAGACAATGGCTATTCCTTTATAGCTTGATCAACAAGGCCTTCTTATCTGCTCGCATTCTCGTTACATTTTTGCGATTGCTGATTCGCAACTCGCTCTCGAAGGTGGATTCTTATCTCAACTCGTGGATCACTTCTTCGTACATTGCCGTCGTCGTCCTCCATTATTCCCCCTTATCATTAATTTGATGTTTAGTCATTTCGTTTATTTCGTTTTCGAACTGCGTGTGAGCGCCACTTAAAGTCTTCAATAGTAAATTCAACACAGAGCAGATTATACGACCGGATGGATTGTACTACTTTGTTGCGGTTGGACAACCTCCGTATCAAATCACATGTCTTCGTTTTCATTGCGCAGTTAACATTTCAATTACATCGTAATTAATGGCAGTTTTTTTAGGCTCTTCGGTGCTTATTATATGTTTATTTTAATTCCGAATTATTTTTTATATTATATTATATAATTTTAAATCATTAAATTTAATACATTTTAAACAATCGCATTTGTGGCGTAGGCCCACATTTAGTTTAATTATAATGACAAAGGCTCCATTTTGTATTGACATATCATAAAAGTCGCAATTGTTTCTTTAACTGTTTGCATGCCTCTCAGACTTAAGCCAAAAAAAACGTGGTTTGATTATAGACTCATTATATGGTTTTATTTGCACATAACCGATTATTGCCTTATCTAGCATGGCGGCAGATAAGACTTAGACGAACAAAAATTGTCATATATCAAGCTGTCAGATCACGTGCTATCTTATAATTATATAATATGTAGTTGGTTATTAGTTTTAATTATGTTAATTTATGGATAAGTTAAATTTGTTGCAGGCGACGCACAGTTTCAGACTGAAGTAGTTTTTGTTAAAATTATAATTGGGGGAAATTAGATATGTAATATAAGTACTTGTTTTTGGCAGCAAAACATGCGAAAATTTATAGTCAAAACTCAATTCACTTTTTTAGCTTGTAAGTCAAATCTTATCTGGTGGATTTTTGTTTTGCTTTAGGCAGTATCGCTTATCTACTAAAATTTGACCTATATAAAGCAATACAATAATTATTCACAAAAAACCAAAAAAACGCTTCACAAATTCTTGCTTGTTAAGGAATTTTAACTATACCCAAAACCCGTAGGGTCTAACAGGAATATGGAGGAATCTCCGACCTCATAAATTACAAGTCCAGTCGATTTAGCCACATCCGTCAATCCGTACGTTTCAAATCATAATTACATATGTAAGGATTCCAAATAAATAGATTTTAATTGATTGGGTTCTTGTAACAACTGGATTTTATAATATTTTAAACCTTAATTAAATAGCTAACATGAAATTTTCTTATTTATATAATGACCACTGCTCATATGTTTTCTACCGTCAGAAAGTGCATATTGTCTTATATAAAACTGTTCATGTGTGAACAACATACGTTATAAATACATTCGTACAAAAATAAAAATATCGGTAAGGATCTGACTTTCAAAGTGGAGAAAATATCATACAATGGTAAGGATCCTATAGAGGTTGTGTAAAAGTACCCTTACCAGCAATATTTCTAATCAGAGAGGAAAGGCTGGAAAGTTCATATAGGATCGCCGTAAAAGTTTAATGTTTCATGAATTTTTTTTTATCGACGCACAGTAGCGACATTTTTACCCTTGCAGGGTATTATAATTTCAGTCAGATGTTTGCAACGCAGTGAAGGAGTCATCTCCGACCCTATAAAGCCTATCATATAGCTTCCATACAAACTCACCTTACATTTGTCGGAACGGGCCAGATCGGACTGCTATTTAACATATCTTAATCAACTCTCGGTTGTAAGCTATATATATTATTCCAGATTTTCGGATTTAATTTAAAAAAAATCGGACTACTATATCATATAGCTGCCATAGGAACGGTCGGGAAATTAAAAAAAAAGAAAAATTATAACTTTGTCAGTTTTCAACATAACTTCTACTTTTAGATACAAGCATTCTATATTATTTCAGGATTTTGTTTTAAATTTCATTAAAATCGGGCGACTATATCATATAGCTGCCATACAAACGATCGGTATATGTGGAGGTAAATTACATTTTACTTTACATGTAAAAATGTAAAATATGTACAACTGTAAAAATAAAATTGAATTGAAAGTAATTCATTTTAAAATAGATAGGGTAAGATTTTAAATAATGCAATTAAAATCTGCAAGGGTATACAAACTTTGGCGTGCCGAAGTTACATTTTTCAATTATCGTTAAACTATTTTAAATTTAAAACTATGGACGTGTAATATTCGCTAACCGTTCTAAAACAGAAAAAATGACATTTTGCGGGTTTGTGATATTTATAGCGTCCGAAAAATTTTGTATAAGGCATCTGTGAAATTCGTCTAAAAATAATGCAATTGAAATCTGCAAGGGTATACAAACTTCGGCTCGCCGAAGTTAGCTTCCCTTCTTGTTCATTTTACTTAAAAAAATCATAACTTTTGAACCAAATAAGATAAACGATTAATTTAATTTGACAGATAATTTTTGTAAAATTTACGTATGTAAATTTAGACAATGTGCCAAGCCAACTTATTTTTTTTATGAAAACAATTTAAAAAAAAATCTTATTTATTATTTTTGCTTTATTTTTTTTATCATTTTGATCAAAGAAAAATATTTTTAAGACTTTTTTTTTTAAATTAAGAAAAAATTTATATTTATTAAAAAAAGCCAAATTTAAGGTACATTTCGTTATTCAATACAAAAAACAGAAACATATTCAAAGTATTTGCTCTAAACCAAAGATTTACGCCATTTATAGTACCTGTGTGGGTGGTGGCTTTCATCGGTTGCAGCTTTTATAGACTGGTTTAGGTAAAAGAAAGGTAAAAAAAATTAACACCTGGCAGGTAGCGACTAAACTGTGCAAGCCAAGATCAACCTGCCGCTTTTTAGTTTGGCTTACAGCTGATGAATGTATCTATAATTTGAAGATCTAGAGGCACTACTGTCCGGCGTGATACGGATTTATGGTGTTAAGTATCCTATAATATTTTGCTATAAATTAGAAGGGTATGTACTAACTCATACATATTACACTTATTTGTTTTAAGTGTTTATTTACTTCTGTTAAAAGTCACAGCAAGGGTGTATTAGCTGACGAATCTGACCGGATATGATAAGACTTTTTGACTTATGCGTATTACAGTCCAGTGGAATATTTTCATGTTGACGTCGCATTGTAATGATTACATGGAAAATTCCATGGTTAAACCGACAGCTGTTGCTGCCTCGGCTAAAATTAGATTTATCTTAGTAGCATACCGTATAGTTGTCATATTCTTTTCATACCCTTGCAGTGTAGTAGTTCAGTCAGAAGCTTAAACGCAGTGAAAGAATCATACATTCTTGATCAGCAGCAATAGCCGAGTCGATCTAGTCATGTCCGATTATACTTAAGCTTTAAGGCTATCTGAATGAAACTTTGTTAGCTGTATTCTATATACCCTCACTACTATATAAGTCGCAACGGGCCGGATTAGAAGATTATATCATATAGCTTCACAGTTTTTAACATATCTTAATCTTCTCTAAGATATGAGCATTTTATAATATTTCAGAAATTTGGTTTAAATTTTATTAACTATCATAGGAACGATCGGGAAATGTAGAAGAAAATGTAAAATTGTAAAGATATAAAAAAAAAATTTAATAATGCAATCGCAATCTGCAAGGGTACACAAAGATCGGCGTGCTGAAGTTAGTCTTGTTTCTTGTTTTTAGTATAGTGTTGTATTTATAATTTTAATTTTATGATATTTAAATTTCAGTCAGAAGTTTTTTTAAGCAGCCAATTTTCATTAAATAAACTATATATTTTCAATCAGCAGGTAAAAGTACAAAATAATTTTGTGTTAAATACATTATGGCTCTGAAATCGCTCCTAACGACACTGTTAATCATTTCATTCTGAGACTGTGTTCAAAAAATACAATTTGGTCAGCATTTTCCAAACGACAACGTTTTCTCGTTTTCTGTCTGAATCAAATTGCTTTTTTAGTTTTCTGGTACCACCTTAATTAATTATATTAAATAGCACAAGCTGGAACACTTGTGTTCTACAGCTTTTTGGTTTTCCCCGCATGTCTAATTATGATGATGAGTAATCACGTCTCTCTTCGTGATTTCATCACTTTTAATTAATTTCACTGTTTTTGCTGTGATTTCCCTAGTTTGTAGAAATTTTCGCTTAACGTTGCGACCTGTTTTAAATCTATTTCCGCTGGGGGCGCCAAAGGATTTCTCGCAATGCATTTTATGCACACACTTTATTATTGGCGAATTTATTGCGCATTTTATACATTCTCTAAAAAGTCCGACTGAGAAAATGCAAGTTTCGAGAGGGAATAAACTTTGACCGAAATAAGTTTTTTCCCCTTTTTGTATATCATAAAAATTTTAAATTTAAAACCTATTTTCAAATAACCCTCTACGTTAAATCAATCAATAAATATATCCATACATAATAATTAATATGTAGATATTGATAGATATGTACCTCTATGTTACCAACAATTTTAGTAAATCTTATTTATAGAATGGCAATGAAAACAGTTTAAACAGCAAACCTTCAAAGAGAGTTTCCCACTATTTTTACCTGTTGTCCGATGCTCACCTTCCCTTTGTTTGCCGGCGAACATCTGTTGGGAATCTCAGCCAACTAAGTATTTCCCGATTCCCAGCTAACTTGCTACGTCAAGAGGCGGACGTTAGTTTCCAAAACAGCCGGCCAGCGGGGGTGGCGCCTCACTATAGTGCTGCTGAGAAGAGAGTAACTTTGAGAGAGAAGGGAGCCCCAGGTTCCGACAGCGGCCACCCCTGAGGCATCGGTGTCGGTCTTGCAACGGGCTCTTTAGTTTGTTTTTGTCCGCCCAGCTGTGAACTACTTACCAATCGCATAGAGTCGAAGCGAACTAAAGCGCTTGTCCTGTTGTGTGCCTTTACTTTAATAAGATTTATATAACACGATTTACATTGCAGAGTATTCTCGTATATAATTGGTATTTTTATATTTGCATACAATTCGCGTAGCATGAGACAGCGAACCCGTAGAACTAACAAAACACTGAAACGTCGGCAGCATCAAGAACAACTAGATCGCAACTGTTGCTTGAGTAAACGTTGTAACTATGATAATATCTGGCAACATTTTAATCGCGATGTAAGCTGATTATTAAGTTACCTTACAATGTATATATTGGTATTGCCTCTTTCAAAATCATAGATATATACATAGGTATATTCCAAGTAAAGCGCCTCGAATTATATTAATTACCATTTGACAAAGAAATACACTATTCTGTTCATTGGATATTTAATCAATATGTTTTGGTTTTTGCCATGCACCATCTAATTGCATTTGCATTTTCGTACCTGAATTTGTGCGAGTATTGGTTATTTTTAGTGCACAACCAGTGCCAGGGCCGATTGCTTTGTCGATTTTCTGGCACGCAATCTGAGAAAACTCTCCCTCTTCCTCTCGCCTTTCGCGCTCTCTCTCTCTCTCTTTGGTACTCTTTTGCTTTGCAATTCTCTTTGGTCTAAATTTTCATTTTCTGAGTCCACCCTGCTCTATTTACTATTTTTTTTTACTTTATTTTGAATAGGCCACCCTTGAGGAAATCCGACATGCTGCGGCACGCATTTGCCGGGACTATCTAACGGGGCGCTGGAAAGTGGTGACTCCTGAAAATCTGGTGGTGAAGCGTATTAGGTAAGTAACAACTGAAGTGGCTAACATAAAACGCGAATAATTGATACAAGATGCATTACGATAGATAATGAGATAAAGAGCAACATTCACAAAATTTGTCAAGTAGAATTAATCTTTTAATAATGATCTTTTTGCAAAATCTAGTAAAACTCAAAATTACAGCGAATTAAAACGAAATTTTCTATAGCGGTATGTGTATTTAGCCTTGAAGAAGATTAACTTAGTTTTCTGCCGAATATAATAATGACAAAATATCTATATTTGTTATTGTACTCGTGCATGGACATAATAACCCTGCAGTACCATTCATCAGTAATTCATCAACGCATATGGCGGTGTTGTTGATGAAATGTTGATGAATTTCCATACAAATTTACTGATGAATTTTGTATGGGCATGTCCGCGAAATTCATCAACAAAAGATCATCATCTTTTCATCAGCTTTTCATCAACATTTTAGACCAAAAATTCATCAACACTTATGCCAAAAATTCATCAACTTTTCATCAACAATTCATCAACAATTTTTGTAAAAGAGAAAAATGAGAGCGCGAGAGAGTCGGGTTTGAACCAAAGGCCGAATGAGAGCATCGGCTCGGTCGAAATCGACGTCGGCTGTTGATGAATCGTTGATGAATTTGACATGTTGATGAGTTTTTGTACTGCAGGGAAAATTTTCGACCCTCAAAAAATATAATGCCCTCAGAGGGTAGAGAAACAAAACAGGAAAAGAACACTGATATAGTCCGAATATAATCCCTGACAGATTGAAAAGCTAAACGCTGCTTCGATTTTCTTGTTTGAATGCATAGTCTTAATGGGTATTTTTAACAGCAGACGCTTAAAAATCTTAGAAAATGTTTATTATTTCATTTTACACACATTTATATCCAACTGCTTGCTGCTTTCAGCGGTGGCCTGTCAAACTTTTTGTATTACGTAAGCCTGCCCGACCTGGACGACATCGATGAGCAGAAGGAGGAACAACAGCGGCGCCAGCAGGCAAATGTCACCGTCATCGGGAAAGACGTCATGGCCAACCCGACTTTTATATGTGGAGATGACGTGGGTGACGACGTTAAGTCGGCAGGCATAACCACGGAATTGGCAGACAACGATGACGAAGACGACGCAGCGACAAGCGCCAAACAGGCGCACAAACGCCAGCGTTTTGATAGCGATAGCGGCGAATTAAGTTCATTGAAACGAATGCACGCCCCCAGGCAGGAACCGCGTGAGGTAGGTCATCCAGCGTGCACCTTTTCACTTCTCTAAGCTACATAATCCTGTTGGCTTGTCGCACAGGTCCTGTTGCGCATCTATGGGCAAACCCACGGTGATCATGCGCTGGAAAGCATGATTACAGAGTCGGTCGTCTTTGCACTGCTCAGTGAACGGAACTTTGGGCCTAAGCTGCACGGCATCTTTCCGGGCGGCCGCATCGAGCAATATATTCCGGTAAGAGTATAACTTTTTATGCGACGATTCGACCTGGGAAATACAAAGGCAGTGCCGTAATAATGAGTTGATCTCTTATACAGTTTTCATAAAAGAGTTAATATTAACTAAATGTTTATACCTTATTCTTCATAGGCACGTTCGTTGACTACATCCGAACTGGCCGAACAGCGCATATTAATAAAAGTGGCAGAAAAAATGGGCGAGATTCATAGTCTCAATATACCCATGTCTAAGGAGCCGGACTGGATATGGAATTGTATGCATCGTTGGATATCAAGCTACGATAGTATTGTCAAGGGCAATGTGCAATCTAAGCCAGACTCGACTGTGCTGCTGAAGCAAACGGAACTGATGAGCACCATCGACTATGTGCAGGAGATTGCCTGGATAAAGTCAGTGATCGAAGCCGGCGAATATCCGGTTGTATTCTGTCATAACGACCTGCAGGAGGGAAACATTCTGTTGCGTCAGCCGCCGCCAACTGGACAAAGCGAACGCACTCCCCGAGAGTCGATTAGTAGCTTAAGGTAAGAATTAGAATCCAGCCATGAATGCATGTCCTGACTTTTAAAAAAATTAACTTTACAATGTGCAGATCCAATTTCGATGAGACACTGGGCGATAGCCTGGATGGCAACAGCAACATATCCGAGCTGGAGGTCAAGTAAGTAACCCCTGAGTACGTTGGAAAATATATATATAAGATTACATAGAACTCTAGATTGCCCCAATTAGCTGCGGTCGCGATTTGAGTTTACAAATCCTAAAAATATATTGACCAAAGCAAAGCAAGAAAAGGGTTATAAAAAAAGTAACGATGTACTTCAAAATTACCTCTTTTCCTAAACTATATATATATATATATTAAATAGTAAGACGCACTGTTTGTCTTCGCCGCCTTGCCCTGAGCTGGACACCACGAATGATTCGGCGTTGGATGCCAGCTTTACGATCGACACAGAGCCGGATCTCATTATTATTGATTTTGAGTACTGCGCATACAACTATCGGGGCTACGATTTGGCCAATCACTTCATTGAGTGGACCTTTGACTACACCAATCCGAAGTTTCCTTACTTCTATCACAATACCAGCAACTGTGCCACCTTATCTCAGAGGCGCGACTTCATTGTTAACTATCTGAAGAAGTATCACGAGGATGAAAACTACAATCCTACCGGCCCGGAGCTGGAAAAAGTGGATGATGAAATTCAGTTCTTCACGATGCTGTCTCATCTGTTCTGGAGCCTTTGGTCCGTGATCAATGTCACATCTGCAATTGAGTTTGGCTATTGGGTGAGTTTTTTTTTTACGCTTATTATTTACTTAAATATTGGTAAAATTTTAGCATATTCTAGAGATAACAAAAAGTGGAGTTTTCATCAAATGCACTTTTTGCTTTCGTTTCAGGAGTATGGCATTGCTCGAATTCTGGAATATCAAAAATTAAAAGCGGCCTATTTAGGAAATAAAGAGCGGGCTAAGGACAATCACTGATCCTGTGTCGAACACCATCAAGCTTCACTTAAATCGAATTTGAAACGTACTTAAGTGGCCTTAAGCATTAAAGTTCCCAGTTCCCATTATTCGGTATTTACTTAACATGCTATAAACGATCTTATCAAAGCTTATCATGAGAAAAATGGATAGATATCGAACACTTCAGCAAGACTAACTTATTTTTGTATAAAAAATTAGCTATATATAATTAATACATCTACAAAATTGAAAACAAAAGTCAAAATACAAATTACTGCTGTGATTATTGTGTGAGACAGATGACAGAGAATGAGATGATGAGAATGAGCAACAAATTTACTAAGCTTCTACTATACAGTTTTCTTGTACACATTTAAATAGCCTTTTTATGGTAAAGATTTTTATTATTTCTTAGGCTAAAATGTGAAAACGTTTATATTTTCAAAATTTGTTTAAAAGTATTACACAATCAGCACATCCAAATAGAACGTCCTAAACTAATTTAATCAACGTAGGCTCATTTCATAACTAACTATCGAAAAATGTGCACCTTACGACATCTCTATACACACGCCGCATTTTTCATCTTTCGAATTTAAAATGTATTCGAATTAGTTTCAGATTTCAAGCCTTACTTTCGTGTTTAAGTATTATTTTGCATTCTACTAAAGGCTCCCCACAATTTATTACTTTTTTTGTTCCAAAAGAGCTTAGTTAATTTGTAATGAAATTCCCCTTTGTTTTGTCAGTCATAGAGTTAAGGCGAGTCCAAAAAGTCGACGAGCAACAAAAGTGTTTTTATGTATGTATGTACCTACCTATCAAATAATCCTTAATGGAAGCTAGTTTATATTATAGTTTTAAATTTTGTTTGCATATATTCCTAATAAACAAAAATATAAATACATACAAAAAGTTTTCTTTTTATTCTAATATTTTTAACGGATATTGCCAATATTCGCGGAAGCTATTTTAAGTTGTATGTAGATACTTAATAAATATCGATACCATTTTGATATTTTTCATATGGGCATTCCCACTGAAAGGTCCACCGCGGCCAAACAATAAAAAGATCTCAAAAATGATTTTGCTTAACTTATGTAGTTTCATAAGAAATTTCAGTCGTCAGAATTCGCCCATCACGTCAGTAGAAACGGACAGACGGGCGGAGGGACAGACGGATATGGCTAGAGCGACTCGGCTGTTGATGCTAATCAAGAATATATATATATCTTATATGGTTGGAGATGCCCCTTTATTGCGTTGCAAACTTCTGATTAAAATTAGAATACCCTCAAGTGTATAAAAAGGGAATGTTTTGCTTTGATAAAGTATTCGAAAACATAAGCATTTTGGCTTTTATTTTCTAAAATCAGTCAGACTAATATACAATTAGCAATAAAACTTCAATTTTTATTTGAATTGTCGCTTTCTTCAATGTCCCATACGATGTGAACCGAGAGTATAATATTAGACAAAATAAATTGTTAAAACACTTTCCACTCCGATTAAGACATCTCCTAAACATGGGTTTTGAACGCTTCAATGGCATCTTATGGCGACGTCAGTGGTTGCCAAGTCAGGCTGTACGGCGGATAACTCATCAATTCGACGTTTTGGTTGGTCAAAAGGCGCTGGTATTTAGCCGATGTGAGAGAGCTCGCTTAGACATCGTGCACAATGATCCGCCTTCCTTTGTTGGTTTTTTTAATTTCACCGAAGACTTTAGGAAAACAAATTGTTGTGTACCACTCAAAATCGACCGTCCTACGTTGCTCAAGCTGAACAGTCGCCATATGATCAGTATTACCAAAGAAACAGGTGACCATTTGCTTCGAAGTGCACCCTCCATGAAAAACTTTTTTTAGATTTGCCGCGTCCGCGAAGATCATCGGTATTATTATCGTATTTAAAACACCGCGATTGCATTTTTCCAAAAATTAGAATGAAATTAGAATTCCGCCATTTTCCTCCATAGGCAAAAAACTAATTAATCAATTGATACGATTTGTTCGCTAAAATTAAGTCCTTACCATTATAAAAATTCTTTTTAATTTAATATTTAAAATTTTCTTTACTATTTTTAATCGATTTTAGAAAATCAAAAAATTTTCCCCATTCTTTTTTGACGGCTAAAACACTGATTACGTAAGATTTGTATTATACTTTAGAATTTGAAATTAAATTTTTTTAAAATCAGTCAGAAGTTTGCAACGCAGTGAAGGAGTCATTTCCGACCCTATAAAGTATATATATTCTTGATCAGCATCTGTCTGCCCACCTGTCCAATTAAACGTAAACTAGTACCTCAGTTTTTAAGCTATATAAATTTAACTTTGGAGATAGTCTTCTATATACTCTCACTCGTATATAAGTCGGAACTAGCCGGATCGGTCAACTATATCATATAGCCGCCATACAAACGATCAGCAAATTCATAGCTTCACTGTTTTTTAACATATCTTGATCAACTCTCGGCAATGAGCTTTACATATTCTTCCAGAACTTCGAATTTGATTTGATAAAAATCGGACGACTATACCATAAAGCTGCCATACAAACAATCGGTAAATGTGGGGGAAAATAATATTTTACTTTACATGTATAAAATATAAAAAAAATTTAAAACTTTAAAAATAAAATGAATATGAAAGTAATTAACTTTATATTGGATAGGGATAGATTATAATTGATGCAATTGGAATCTGCAAGGGTATACAAACTTCGGCGTGCCGAAGTTAGCTTACTTTCTGTTTTTAACTAGTGATAAGCATATGTATATGAACGTAGGGATGGCAAGCAGACATTTAAGGATTATCCCACATTCACACTACCCACAACGTATTTTTGACATTTTTACGATGCTTCTGCGTAACTATGTAATACAGCCTGAGGTGAGTCAAATTATAATACGTTGCTTGGGAGATATGAAACACATTTCGCAGTCTCAATCTAGCTGTGGGCATTCAGAAAAAAACGTTGTCCAAGTTTAACATAGAATATATAACGTTTTACTTTCTTAACTTTCCCATTTTCCCTTCTTTGCTATCGCTGACAAATGTAGCTGGAGCACAAACAGGAAAAAAGTAACAACGAGCTCCAGCTTCAAGCGATTCGTAATCTGAGTGGCACCACCACAAAAAGAATGAGGTGACTCACAAAATAAGACGTAGGGGATGAGGGCAAGGGAAGCTAGTGTCTACGAACAGCGAGACCCCTAATCAAACGCCGCTCTCGAGTCAGCGCCTATTCCTTTGACCTGGGCGAACCCGAACTTTGCAGTACAAAGTACACGCAATTGACGTATTCAGGTGTATTTTATATATTTATTCAAATACATACTTATAGACACGCTTGTGAATAGAGAGATCAGATAAAATATAGAAACATTTATTGTTTGTAATTTTACTTTGTAAATTATGGTTAATGGGACCATTTAAAAGTGCACGAGGTAACACTCACCTGACTTTAATAATCAAAATTCTTTAATAATCAAAAGTTCAAGGTACGGAAATTCTGAAATAATTGAACAAGCCCATATCTTCAAGTCCTTACCTACAACTACTGTTACTATTATGAAAGGCATAATAATAAAATTGACATAAGGGAAATAATTATAATTTCTTTCTGTGAATTTGCCGTTGTTCCTATGGAAATCATTTGTTATACTTGACCGATCGGACTCTTTTCGACTTATATACTACATATGCATACATGTAAACATGTAATGCAAAGTAAAAACAGATGTAGCGCTTATATATATTTATTCCCATTGAAAAAACACAGTGCACTGATTTTAAATAATCAGTTATTTTTTTATTTAAGTTTTCATTTAAGAATTTTAAAGTCGTATTTAGTTCAGAGTCTTGAAAAGATGAGCGCTTGAGGCCTTATATTTTTTTAAATGTTTTATTTTTATACCCTGGCAGGGTATTATAATTTAAGTCAGACGTTTGCAAAGCAGTGAAGGGAGTTACTTCCGACCCTTTAAGGTATGCCTATTCTTTATCAGCATCGGCATCAACAGCCGAGTAGATATAGCCATGTTCGTCTCTCCGTCCATCAGTCTGTCCGTCTGTCTGCCCGTTTCTACGCAAACTAGTCCCTTAGCTTCGATGCTACTCAAACTGAATAAAACTTTTCAGACTTTTCAGACTCTCACAAGTACATATAAATCGGAACGGGCCGGATCGGTCGAATATATCACATAGAAATTGTTATCTTTGGCAGTTTTTAACATCGACGTGGCTGTTGATCTTTATCAAGAATATTTGTATATACTTTATAGGTTGCGTTGCAAACGTCCGACTAAAATTATAACACCCTGCAAGAGTATACAAATTTAGTTTTCTTGCTGGTCGGGGACCACACTGAGCGTGCGAAGCCATGGCCGAAACTTTTCCCTTTCCTAGATTCTTCCCTGTATTGCTCGCTCTCTTGTGGGCGTGATTGCAATCAATATTATACTTTGCCTTGTACTTTACACGTCACCGTACAACCATCAAAGTTGGAGTAAAATCGGCACTGCTCTCCGGTCACCAGTGCCCCATGTTGGCTGTGTTCAGGTCGGAAAGTTTTCGGTAGTTTAACATTGTGCCTGTGTGTTTGTCATTGTTCCCATCCAACGGGGCCAATGAAGGCGACCGTTGCAGAAGTTGGCCATTGACAATTACAAAAGCAACTGCCATATGCGAGACCATTCCTGAAAAAAACGAAGATTTGAAAATAATGGTTTTTAATATTAAAAATTTTAATTTTTCTGCCACAATATTCAAAAATAAGACTAGCCTAGATTATTACACAATTACTACGGACTAAACAGCTTGTCCTTTGGATGCCCTGATCACATCTTTGTAATCATAAATGATAAATGGCTGACTTCCCCCGGCTATACTTTTTTGTTGTCCCTATTTTTCGTTGTACTTTAACAAAGGGGCAAAAGGCTATGAAGTAAAAAAGTTGAAGAAAATATTCTTTCGAGGAACGGCGAACCGAAAAAAGAGAAAACACACAACCATCATATTTTAATGACGAATGCAAAGTGCCAGACAGCAGGCCATCGACCAAGAGGAGATCCGGCAATCCCAATGTAATCTTAACCCATTCCCACCGACCAAAGGGTTGCCCAAGGGAGAAAGAAATAGCAAAACTAAATTTATAGCAGTTCAGCTAACAGTTGTACACTCTTTCTTTTGTTAGCTGTATCTAAACTATCCCACGTATATTTCTTCAAAACCCATCGTGTATTAATTGACCTCAAGTCCGGCTGCTCGATTTGAAGGTCCTGCGTTTTAAAAACCACAACTTTTGCGGATTGTAATTTGTGAAATGCCGTCGGATAGAGTATGAAGGAAACTGCAAACGATTTGAGTTTCTGAAGATGCCAACAATGCGAAGGCCTTGGCTCCTGTTGTAACCGATAAAATGATTTGCGTGCAAATTGGTTCGGATGAAATTCGATTGAGCTGTGGGAATATTCAGTACTCTTTTGTAAACCCGGCTGGCGCGCCAAGGGGAACAAAAGAAAAAGGAGAAAAAGAGCAGCACCATCGCGGATAAAAGACTGGGCGGCACACGTGTGAAGGTAAAGAGCTAAAACCGATTTTGTTAGTTGGATCGAAGTAAAAACTTTGCCCCGAATAAAGTGTAAGGAGCACAAAACTCCAAAAAGATTCTGTGACCATTGCGTTTTTTCAACCACTTCGTTCCCTTACTTTTATTTTACTTTCTTTGTGCCTTAGATCCCTGATGCTGCCAAATATGCTGGAAATTTTTAATGATTTCCGTTTGCAGAAGTAGTCCGCCCAGACCTGGCTATAGTCAGCAAAAGTCGCAATCACAGGCATTCATTACGTTTTCTTTCTTATCTCTCCAATAATTATACTAACAACATAAACCAGATTTGCGGATAAAGCAATCGATATGTCATCAATAGGTCTGCAGCTTCAGCCTTCTGCCGGGGCGCCTCCCAATGGTGGTGACGAATAAAGGAAGAGTCAGGGACAGACCCTTTAATAGCTGAACCCACTTTTTATTTAAAGAAATACAAGAATTCACTGCTTGACTATAAATTATTCATTTAAAAATATTGTAATTTATTTCGAAAAAGCTGCCAAAGCTATCTTATTATCTTGTGTTATCTTGTTTCCAATATGCTTAACATATTTATCGCAAAAATACTCATTTTAGCCATACTTAAACACGCTCCTGCTTGAATGCCTACACACTCTACTTACATATTACTTATTTTCGACATTATAAAAGATACGGACTGTAAAAAGTAACGGTAAATCAGGTAATAAAAATTAATTTTGTATTTTGTGTGGATTGAACTCAGTCCGACTGCGTTCTCCATTTTACTAGGCTCCTCCCGTTGTACTATTGAACAATTATCGATACAATTATATTTGATTCAATTTATCTTATTTTATCTCACATAATATGCTCACAAAAAGCTATGCCATGTTTCTAATATTAATTTAACAATAATAATTGTGATTCTACTAAAATGCTTGGGTCAACCAAGACTAGAAAATGAAATGTAGTAGAATAGTAGTTTTTCATTTATAGAAGTTATATTTAATTAAAAATATTGTTTCATTAATTAGAAAATTAAATTAGGAGAGCATTATTTGGACTCTTTGCATCATTTTAGTAATGTTAAAAAACAGAAGTCAAAGTTTAATGCTACGTTTAAGAAGTTTTTATACCCTTGCAGGGTATTGTAATTTCAGTCAGAAGTTTGCAACGCAGTGAAGGAGGCAATATTGGCCTATAAAATAATAAAAATAAATAAATAATAAAAAAAAAAAAAAAATAAAACTAGTCCCTCAATCTTGAAGCTATCTGAAGAAAACTTTTCGGATAGTCTTCTATATACTCTCACTCGTATAAAAGTCGGAACGAGCCGGATCGGTCAACTATATCATGTAGCTGCCCTTGGAACGATCCAAAAATTAAAAAAAAAATTATTACTTCTCTATTTTTCAACATATCTTCATCTTCTTTGAGATATGAGTATTTTGTATTATTTTCGGATTTAAGTTTTAATTTCATAAAAATCGGACGTCTATATCGCATAGCTGTCATATGCAAATAAATTTTGTAAAATAATGTAAAACTGTAAATGTAATAAAATGTAAAAAAATTTAAAACTGTAAAAATAATTTGAATATGAAAATATTTCGTATTATGTTTGATAAGGATAAATTATGAATGATCCAATTGCAATCTGCAAGCGTATACAAATCCGCTTTCTATAAAATTAAATACAAAATTCTATGTTAATATATTAAGATCATAACCGAAAGTATATCAAGATATGTTATTAAAACAGTGAAGGTAAAATTAACGGATCGTTTCTATGGCAGCTATACGAAATAGTCGTTCCGACTTATATACGAGTAAAAATATATAGAATACGATCTGCAAAATTTCAATAAGATAGCTTCAAAACTGAGAGACTAGTTTGACTAGTAGAAACGTACGGACATGCCTAAATCGACTCGGCTGTTTATGCTGATCAAGAATATATGCTTTATAGGGTCGGAAATGCCTCCCTCCGTTGCAAGCTTCTGACTGAAATTATAATACCCTGCAAGGGTAAAAAAACTACTTTAGCAATTCATATCACTTTTGCCAAAACCTTTTTATTCAACTCAAAAAATATAAAATGTAGTGATTTTTAAAACTAATGCAATTTAAAATACAACTCGGTGCAAAGAGTGAAAGAGTCTGTTAAAGAAATTACCACCTCGGCTTGATTGGCACGACAGCTAACACTCAAGTTTTAAAATCCAATAAAAGTCACATTAGCCCAGAGGCGGATGTTCGTAAGCGAATTGCCAGGAAAAACGAGAAAAGCCACAGCGGGAGGAAAAATACGCCCAACACATTTAGCTAAGCCACTTGAGGCAACATCTTCGCAACTTATTTTGCTCCGCTAAGAAATGCTAATGATCACCCGGGCCGGGCCAGCTCTGGCAAAAGTCCGGAAGTCAAAAACGACAGGCAGGTCAACAGGAGCGGTAGGAACGAGTGACCAAAAAATGCTTTTAGAGAAGTAAGTTGCTGAGGACTCTCAATAGCCTCAGCCCCGACGCAGCGTGAAGAGGATTAACTTCAGGTTCTTGTTATAATCATCAGGATTCTGCTGCTCTTGAAAAAAGTATAACTTATATAAATAATGGGCGGGGTTGGTTAACACCAAATAAAAAGATTTTTTTTATTATGGTTTTCAGATATATTTCGGCTGCGCATCGGCAACCGTCTTAAGGGCAACTATTACAAAACAAAATTGTAACAACATTAACAATATTGCAACATTTAAATAACAAAAGTTTAAACATACATTACTTTACACGTCCGCACTGTAGTTTAGTCGTATGTCAGTCGGTGGAGCACTAGCTAGAAGGCATACCCATGGAATCCCATGCATCACGAATCATTGCCGACATATTAATGGAGGAATTACTGGACATAACAAGTAAAAAGCTCATACAAGGACCAAAGATACTTACAAAATAAGTTAACGACCTATTCGCAACAGTAAAAGACACGGAAATAAAAATAAAATCTTGACACATTGATTTTTTTCAATGAAAACATTAAAATTTACAATTGAATTAGAAGAGAATGAAAAATAACTTATTTAAACTCACTTATTAATAATTGGTAAAAAAAGTAACGGCTTCAGGACGAATAATTAATTTCAACTCTTAACATCCGAATACGATGATATATCAGACGGATGCTCAAATAAAAAAGAAATAAAAAATTAAACGCAAACAATTTTACGAATGAAGTTTTCTAATAAAATGACCAAAACACTTTTAAATAAATACAGAACCACATTTAACAAAAAACCACCTGAACCGGCAAAGACATATAAATGTACAATATATGTAGCTCAACTGTCTGAAAGATTGATGAAATCGATTTGTTACAACAAAGACAAAAAATAATAGCCCACAAACAAATAAACACACCACGAGACCTGTTAAACAAAACAACATCTATATTACTTACTATGAAAAAAAAGCAACGTGGTCTGTTGTCAACTCCATTTTACGAAAATATACAATTTCGTGTAATGGAGTTGACAAATGCAAAAATATATAGGGGAACGACAAAAACAAAATTAACAAGAAAGAACGCTAACTTCGACATATATCCTTGCAGATTGATACATTTTTTTTTTACATTTGTTACGTGTAAAGTAAAATGTTATCTACCACATTTACCGATCGTTTACATCGCAGCTATATGATATATATATATAAAATGTAAACTAAAAGTTTAAATAATATGAATTGCTTGTATCTCAAAGCAGAAGAAAATATAAAAATATGTTGAAAACTGACAGTCATTTTTTGTTCTATTAATTTATCCATCGTTCCTATGGCAGTTATATGATATAGACGTCCGATTTTCATCAAATCAAATAATAATACATTTTATATATAAAAATAGTAAATTATAAAATTAAATAATAAAATTAAAAATAACTATGAAATATTATATAAAGTTCATATTTCAAAGTAGAAAAGGTGAAGTTATATTTTATTTTTCTAAAAATTATAGGATTGTTTCTTTGGCAGCTATATGATAAAGTTGACCGATCCGACTTATATACGAGTGCGAGTATATTGAGAACTATCTGCACAGTTTCATTCAAATATCTTCAAAACTTAAGGACCAGTTTGCGTAGAAACGGACTGAAGGACATGGTTAGATCGACTCAGCTGGTGATGCTGATCAAGAAATTATAATACCCTTCTGACTGAAATTATAATACCCTGCAAGGGTATTTTTCACTTATAAATATTTTTTTTCGGCATTTAAAAAGTGACATTTTGTTAAGATGTATTAACGAATTAAGAAATAAGAAACGGAGCAAACTTTGGAATGCCGAATTTTGTGTACCCTTGCAGATTTCAATTAGATTATTAATAATTTATCCATATCTATAATAATAAGAAAAAAATATATAAATGGGAAGAGTAGTCGTTTTTCATATCTATATTATATTTGTGTTGCAATAATAGTTCAGCATTTTCCAGATTGATTGGAGCCCCTGACACTAAGAAATTTCAATTCCACTCTTATTTGCACATGCAAATCAAATTATTTGCGGCACCAACGCAAACGGAAAGAAGCTGGCGCCATCGAACCCTTGGCAGTCAAAAGACAAAGAAATCCCGCAATTTAATATTCAATATAACTCACTTTAATGTTCCTTTCAACTAATAACGCCTATAGTTTTGCAAGGAACAAAAGGCTTGACGAAATCTAACCAGTTTTCTGGGCTTAAAAGGTAGATGTAAAATTATTGATTTGAACAGCGCTTTTGCGATTTCACTCCAATTAAAGCTTAATAAGGGTTCATTGAGATGTCATAAAAATGATAAAAAAAATATCCCATATCTACTGAAGACCTTGTTTCAGTTCAGTAGCATACTGTTTATGACATTTTACAGAGTCCACTCGAAAGTTGACCAGCTTAAGGACCCTACATTAAACGCATATCCTGTATATTTGAATGAAACTAAGTGTCAAAGAGAATCAAACCACTTCAAAACTTAACCAGCACTGGTCAGAACAATATATGCTTTTGAGTTTGAGGAATGAGCTTTCTGTATGGAAGACTTTAATTAAAACGTGAAAGAAAACTAACTATGGGAAGCCAAATCTTATATCATGTCGTACTTGCATACAAAAATTGGGGTGAGTTTAATTTTAACCAAATAATAATATTAATTATTACTTTAATTTATAATATTATACACTACTAATATTTATTTCCATATTATTTTTTATATATTAAATATTTATATAATAATAATTTATTATATACATTCTTTATCGTTTCTACGCAAACTAGTCCGTCAGTTCTACATACTCTCACAAGTATATAAGACGGAACGGGCTCTATCGGACGCCTATATAAGATAGAGGTCATAGGAACAATCTGGCAATTTTTAACATGTCCTCATCTACTTCGAGAATGACCATATCAGTTCTAATTTTATGAAAATAAAAAAAAAAAATTAAAAGATTTAAAAATTAATGTAGACTCTTAAAATAATATGAATATGAAAATGTATATATACCTATATATAATACATATTTTTACATTTGATATATATACCAATTTATGTAAAGCTTGGAACTTTATTTAAAATACAGAAAAAAAATGTAAGAAAAAAAGGAAAACAAGAAAGGAAGCTGTCCGTATGTCCGACCGTTTCTACGCAAACTAGTCCCTCAGTTTTGAAGCTATCTGAATGAAACTTTGCAGATAGTCTTCTATATACTCTCACTCGTACATAAGTCGGAACGAGCCGGATCGGACGACTATATCATATAGCTGCCATACAAACGATCCGTAAATTTGTTTAAAAAAAATTAAAGCTTTACTGTATTTTAACATATCTTGATCAACTCTCGGATATAAGCTATATAAATTATTCTTGATTTTTGGATTTAATTTTATTAAAATCGGACTACTATATCATATAGCTGCCATAGGAAAGGCAGAAAAAAATTGTAACTTTGCTAGTTTTCAACATAACTTTTTCTACTTTGGGATACAAGCATTATATATTATTTTAGAATTTTGTTTTAAATTTCATAAAAATCGGACGACTATAACATATAGCTGCTATACAAACGATCGGTAAATGTGGACGTAAACTACATTTTACCTTACATGTAAAAATTTAAAAAAGGTAAAACTGTAAAAATAAAATTATGTTGAAAGTTATTCATTTTAAAGTAGATAGGGTTAGATTATAAATAATGCAATTGAAATCTGCAAGGGTATACAAACTTCGGAGTACCGAAGTTAGCTTCCTTTCTTGTTTATTTCTGTCAAAAACTTGATGGAGTTGCGTAACCTCTTTTTTGTTTTTTACTATTCAAAAATCTTAATTCACTGGTATTCATTTTAAACTTTTGTGTGTACTTCTAAAAAAAAAAAATTAAAATCCATTTGTTTTATACCATGTGAAAACTAACTTAATATTTTTGGTCATTAGTCTACATCAATTGCTCATGTAAATAGGCTTGTGTGTGTTAGTCTGAGCAGCACAAGTAGCTGTAATTTTTGGTTAAATGACCTTTTTTTTGTTCTGCCACCACAGTTACTGCTTTATTTATTGTTTGTGCTTATTTGAGTCAATTACGAATGGATATTGTTAATTGTTTTGCTCCTACTGTCTTTTTTCCCACCCGCACTGAAGCACTATGGAGAGTTTAACCGAATTTTGGACTACATTTATTTTTTAAAAGTTTGAAATAATTTTATAATTTTTGTGTGCTAAACTCAATCGAGCTTTTACGAAACTTACCGCAAATGCTAAATTAAAATACCTACTGTTAAAGTAATGTATCATTTCCCATATAGAGACTTTAAAGATTTCAGTAACACCTTTTGTCTTATAAGTTGATCAGTCAATCTGTCTATTCATTATGCAAGTCTTTTGCTACGAAGCTAGTATAGGATAGTGACCAATGAAAAAAAGCAGTATCCTAAAATTTTAAATAAATATGAGCTCTTTGGGTATTTATTTTGTGTTGTAATAAAAACATGTAACTGTAATGCATGTGGTTTAATTTAGCGACATTCAAAAATAAATTGCGAATTCAGAACATCTCTTCTCACAGCGAACTTTTTCGCGGCTTTTAGTAAAATTAAAGTATTAAATATCATTACAATTTGTGAGTCCGAGCTGTTATTTGCAAAATGGGAATTTTACCCTTTCCCCCAATGTTTTCTATTGAATTTGTAAATCAAAACCAAACAACTGAGTTAGCTATTAATTTATTCCAAAAAAACGGTAAATGTCCCCATAGTCTGACGGCAGGTCAAGTTCATGACAAACAAGCCGCAGCCCTAGTGTTCATCTCAAGTTTGGTTCATATTGTTGATTCGCCTGTGTTGGCTCTTTGTTTTTTCTGTCTGTCCTTTTCTGTTTCTCCTTGTCGCATTTGGCATTTTCTTTTCGTTGTTGACCTCTGTTTACTTTTGGCCAATAAACGGGCTTTCTCCTGGCCCTCTTGGGTTGCGTTTAATGGCCCGTTTAACATTTCATTCGGTCGTCAGTGCCCCCGGTCCTTGCTATCTTCTATGCGGAGTGTTTTCATCCATGTTCTCTTCTGCCCCTTTAGATGTTGACTTGTTGTTCTGCCTCTTGCTTCAACTTTAATTGTGTGTCTGTTCATTTAGGTAAGTTTTAATTAATTTTTCGCCAATGCACGGTGAAATTGCCTTTGCTTGGCATCTTTGTCTATGACAAGAACGGTAACTGACAGCAAATGTCTCGGAGGGCGTATTGTCATACAAAACTGTTAGGAAGATGGGGAAACCGTGGCACTTACGTCAACTATTTGTCTACAAATCTGATGTTCGCTGAATGGCAGAAATTAAAACCTTACTTCGCAATGCATGTCTTATTCTTTATTATTTCAATAGTTTATGAATAATAATTGCAATTTTTAAACTACAAACTACTACAAATCTGATGTTCGCTGAATGGCAGAAATTAAAACTTTACTTTGCAGTGCATGTCTTATTCTTCATTATTTCAATAGTTTATGAATAATAATTGCATTTTTTAAACTATTTTTAAACAGTTTCTTTGATTTGAATTACAGTAAATCTGCCATACATGTAGTATTTCATCGTTAGTCTTTATGACTGCATGACAGTTTATATAAATGGATTTACAGACCCTCTTAAGAACAAAGTTTTGTTTATATTATTTTTTTGGTTACGCAAAATGCAATGCGCATTTTTGCGCATGTATACAAAAGTGACGAATAATGAGCTGTAATGAATAATGAATAGGAAAATATAAAAAACTTGGTGTGTTGGCGCGTTTCAATTTTATAATCGTGGGGAATTCACTATAGCGCGTTATGCAGCCTATGTGTAACGCTTATAATTACCATATATTTTGGAAATGGCTTCTACGGATCAAAAGATATATAGATTCAATCTTTATTTTCAATTTTTAAAATGAAAGTTATCGAATAATTTTTATTTTTCAATTTATACAATAAAAATTGAAAATAAAAGTTATTGAGTAATTTTTATATAAAAATTGATATTTAATAATTATTACTAATTTTGTATTATTAAAATTAATTAATTAATTCTTTTCCAAAATCAATTTTTTTCATAAAAATTAAGAAATAATTTTTATTTTGTAATTTTTTGCTTTTTTAATTATAACCGTCACAGTCCCTGATTTTTACTTTGTCAACTGTAACTTGTAAAAACAGCATTGAAATCATTTGATTTTTTGATACGGTTTATTAACAGGGGATTAGTTAGGTCGTTTTTAAACCGTTATGACCACCGAAACCTTTTCCGTATCTCAAACTGGTCTTAAACATTCATGCCGTGAGAAACATTGCCATCGTCGAAGAGACTAAGTCCCGGACGTGCTCTCTCTGGGATCCTTGTTATTTCTCGTTTAGAAAAATTGGTCACGCATTCGGTTGTCCTTTAAGAGAGGAACGGGGCTGAGGCTGGTAAGTGCTGGACATGGACCGTAGAAGTGGTTTGCTTTGGTTTTGATTTTGTTTACAGTGTGGCATTTACCATTCAGCGTTCGTGTATCCTTCGTCGCCTAAGCGCATTAAAAGTTTTTTCTGTCTTACCTCAGCCTTATTTTGTATTTTTTAATGTGCACTTTATTGAAAGCACATCACGTTTTGCACCTGATTTACTGACAATTCTTGGACAACATTAGCAGAACCCGTACACGCTGAGCTTCAATTTACGATATAAAAAAAGGAAATGAAAGGAAAAGGAAACTTCCTACCAGAGTTGAATACAAAATGTCATAATAATTGAGATTAATTATATTGGTTGCCCTGCGATTTTATAGGGACATTTTTTAAAAGTATTGGTGTGAAAGCTCTTTTTTAATTTCTCATTAACATAATTTTGCCTTAGCACAGGCGTAGATTTTTTGCCCTCCTGAAATAGATATATCGATATTATATATTGTTTAAAAGGTAAAAGGATGATATAGCTGCCATTAAAGAGATTGCAAATTGTTTAGGAATAAGTTATATGCTTGCGGTTTCAAACAACACGCTATAAAGAAAATATACACTTGTTCAAAGTCCGACTTGATCTAGCCATGTCCGTATGTCCGTCCGTCTGACCGTTTCTACGCAAACCAGTCCCTCAGTTTTTAAGCTATTATAATGAAACTTTACATATAGTCTTCTATATACTTTCACTACTATATAAATCGGATCTAGCCGGATTTGTTAACAAACGATTCGTTAATTTGTAGAACAAAAATTATAACTTCACCGTTTCATACCAT
>VNJS01013208.1:0-11533 GCA_008042575.1 Drosophila watanabei | reverse complement strand
TTGGATTTAAAGGTTGATTAAATGTATATTGATATTAAAGAAATTCGCTGGAAATCATGCTTATGTTGTTTATTTAGTTTTTTATTGTTCGGTTCTAGTAAGCATCCTTGATAGGACTTTTCCGGAAAAAATATATATGTATATCCACATTTCCCAAATTAGGATCATATCCTAATTTTGTATATATATCTTAGAACTTAATATAAATAATTCTTAAAGTGATATTTATGAAATCAATAAGAAACAGTTTCGAATTCTGTATTAGAAATTTCATAGAAATACCTTTCCATTATGTTAGCAGAAATTGATTTTCTAGTTACATTTTTAGCTCTATGTTTTTACAGGGTATCTCCATTATTCAAATCCCCTTTCCTCCAATAGTTTTTTGTCTTGTTGCCGCCATCGAATCTTGCTCATCTCAGTGTACATATGAATATGTATGGCCGCCTTTGGGGACGCTCCCGCGCTGTCAGAAATTAATCTTTTGCCTTTCGCCAGATGTTGTCTTTAGCCGGCTGCGGTTGGCCAAAGGGAAAATCTTGGCGAGGGTGAGGGATGAGGGATGGGGAGCTAGCAGCACGACGAGATCCGAGCGCAAAGTGTCAAGCGTTTACATCAGATGATGACAATGATCATGATGATGATGATCGCGTTCCCAGAACAAGGAATTCACCATTTTGATGCTGTTGATTTCCCGTCCTGGATCTTTTGTTTTCCCTTAGCTGACATTAAACGATTTTTATTGCACGTAGAAAAATTATAGCTTTTGGGAGAAATATTTTATGTAAAATATAAGTTTTATGATACAAATATTTCAGTGGAATAGCTGGGCTAAAACTCTGTAAAAGCAAAATGAGTAACATTACGTTTAATGAAACAAAATGTTAAGGTAATAAAGCTTATAAAATAATAATAATAATTATAATTTTAAAGAGGTTTATAAAGCCCGAAGTTTATTTAAGAAATATTTATTAATAATTTTTCCTCTCCATGTATTTTATAAAAAGGATTCCTTGCGGAGGTTACTTTGAGGATATTATGTGATTCAAAAAAGTAATATATTTGCTATTCTTGAAATAAATAAATAAATAGGTTTTAAGCTCTACAGAACCATGAAAATATGTACCAACTAATATTTATCTCTCGAAGACATTCATTATTATAATTTATTTAACTTTATATGATGCATGTAAATAAAAATATATTAAAAGCATTTGTTGTTATAACTTTATGTGGTGTATTTTTATTAGATTTTTTTGTTGTTATTTTTAAATTTACAAAAAACCCATTTATTTTCATATAAAAATTTCAAAATTCTACTGATATATTTCTCGATCTTTGGCACATTTTTCGGTCTAATCTTTGATCTGCTTTTTGGTTCCTGTGCAGTGGAAAAGCGTTTTAGTTACTTCCTGACTGTTAAAAGGGCAGCTGGCATATAGGAACGGGGAAGAAGTCAACAGTTTTTGCCTGCGGGCCAAGTCACTAAAATGTTTTTTGTGTAAATAAACAAAAGTTTGGTTTGGTTTGGTTTCCCTTCTCTGCCTTTGTTGTTGTTGTTGTTGCTGCTGCTGATGGTAATGCTCCTTTTTGGATGTCGACCGCCGTCGCTGTTGGGCTTTTTTATGGATTGTTTTTTGTTTATAGACAACTACAATCGGCTGTGTACGCGGGCGCGTTGCTTTTTATGTGCTGCGCGCATCTTCGGCTGAAAAAATATAAAAGCAAAATATTTATGCGACCGTCCGTCCGTCCGGAATTGGATCCGTATAGCGACGGCAACGGGGCGGATGAGTGCGCGAAGGAGCAAGTGAGAGCGAGCTACTGTGCGACAGAGACAACACTGGTAGCGATCGCTGCTGCTGTTTGCTGCTGCCCCTTTTTTTCGCGCCTCCAAGCAATTACTTCCAGTCGAAAATACCCTGTAAGTGGCAGTGAAATGTGGCGGGGTATATACTTTATGCTTTAAATAGAGCTGGAAACAAGTTTAGGATATTCAAACTATTTCCAGCAGGAAGAACTTATGTAACAAGGATGTGATATAACCAACAATTTGTAAGATCATTACCCTAATTTGCTTATAGATCCCTCAGATATCATATTTAATACAATTCAGTTTTAAAATAAAAATGTTTTTAATAATAAACTTTAAATTACATTTAATCTCTGTTTAAATCACTAAATATTTAAAAGATAAAAAATATTTATCTTTCACTCCAAGAGGTATCCCTCAAGTCTTGACCCCTTAATAAACCATCATTCACTTGTCTTTTTATGAACTTCCACACACACACTCCCCCAACAGCCTCATAAACAAACATATATAACTTGTACGCGTTCACATCGATATATAGGTACAGATATATATGTATCTTGTAGATGCACATTCAGTACATTAGCCGGGCTTTTTGTTATTGTTGCTGATGGACAGATCGGCCGACTTCATCATCGGTGGCGATTAGTCAGCACTGCCTCCGCTGTGGCTCTCGGCCCCTGTGGCACCTCCGGATCTCGTCTATGAACTTTGATCGCTGATTGATTGGCCAAATGCACTCGAAAATGCAGGCAGCAGCACCTCCGTGAAGGAAGGCGAGTATATCGATGATTTTAATTACTTCACCCGTTGAGCGCAGTTTGCATATTTGGTTGTCGGTGGCAGCGTTGCGTGAACCAGATGTTTTTGCCCCCTAAATAGGGGTTCCGCGGGGTATAATGAGATGGGTGTAGAAAGGGGGATTAAAGGGTAGGAAAGGTTTTGAGAAGTTAACCTATCTTTAAGATATTTTTATTCTTAAAAGACTAAAGTTCTTACGTTAAGATATTTTCCTTCAATTTTAAACTGCCAAATAATAATAAAGTATTTTTCAAGCATTAAATTTTTAATAGAAAAAAGGTGAGTTCTAATACCCGTATCATAATTTAATTCTTGAAAAATATCTTTTATACTTTACCCCTTTCTTGCTGAATTAATCCCTTATACCCCCCTGGACCCAGGACTGGGGCAGCTATTTTACCCCCGCCAATCAATCAGCGGGACACAAATGAGTCTGCGAATGGGTCACAACAATGCATCGGGATCCTCGTCATCATCTACGTCTCCTTCTCCCAGTGGGCAGCAAACGCTTCCGTTTCCCGCTCGACCCGTCTGTCTGTCTGTCTGTCTCGCTTTACTTTGAAATCGGAAACGCTTCGTATAATTTTTGGACACACCGTTTTGACTTTAACATGGACACGGACACGGCCATCTGCTCATCTGGGAATGGGCAGCTAAAGGGAATCCACATCCGAATGGGAATTGTAATATTTTGCAGCTCTTTTTAGAATTTCGATCACATTTCAGCATTCGCGAGGCAGTTCATTGGAATAATAAAAGATGTGTTTGACTTGAGTTTTGATGAAATTTATTTATTCATCATTTTGGTTAATTGTTACAAACGGATTTCGCGAGAAGAAATTGTTAGGATTTAAAGTTAAAGGAAGACAAAAGGAGGGAAGCAAAAAGAAAGAAAATAAGGGACTTCGACTTCTATAAAAAATATGTTACAATAAAATATTAAAGATTTATTTTGTATTAAAGAAAGATAAATAAATATATACAGAAAAGTGGCATGCACTTTTTCTTTTTGCAATTAATGATTTAATCATAAGTAAGTATATGATCTTTTGATAAACCTAAACGATCTCATAGCTTAAATATAAATTTCTACAAAATAATCAATAATCTTGAAAACAACTTGTCTTCTAATGTTTCTAATTAAGCTTTAATGATGTGATTAAAGAATACCAGACTTCAAAGAACTATATTTTCGGAAGACCCCTTCAAAACTGATTTACAGCTTAGTTTTATCAATATGTTATTAACTCACTGAACCACATCCTCTGTCAATATTTGTCCGCCGAATGCACTTGAAATTTTCTTTTCCCCCGCCTGCTCCAAAATATTTTCCCCTCTGACACTGGATGCCGGATTGAAAATCCCTAAGAAAACTCGAGGAACAAGTAAGTTGCCCTTTTCCACTGTATTAGTTTCGGTGGCTGCAATTACCGCATAGAGTTTCCACCGAACACTGTTTTAGTTCAGCCCCCCAAAGGAAACATCCACATAATACATATTATATAGAAGATCCAAGAAGGGGATTTAATGTGGGATCGGGACTCGGGTAGCTACCTAAAAATGGGAGACGCACAACTGTCAACGCCCCCTCTCCTTTTCCCCGGCCATTTCCAATATTATCCTAGGGGTTCTTAAAAAAAAAAGAGAATTCGGTACTGGAAGAGCGGCTCAAATGACGAGGGATCGTCATAAATCCTCATTCTAATTTTAGAACGTGCCGGGAGCGGGGCGAGGATCGCCGCAGGACGAAGGACGAGCGCTTCTTTATGTGTGATCACAGCCAAGTTGCTTATTTTTTCGCAAGGCCAATTCCCACACATGGTAATCAATGGCATGTGCTATGCGCCTAAGGACTGCAAATCTCGCTGTGCAGGCCAAAGGACCTCATGCCGGGGGACAAACCGATTTCCTATTATTTTCCCAACATATGTGTGTGGGCGAGAGCGACTCGAGTCGACTCGTAAATGAAATGAAAACAATGCCCGAGCGACGCGGCCACGATTTTCCCTGCCCTCGCTGACTCCGCTCCGAAGGATACATAGGCGCCGCTGCGCAGTCCCTAAGATGGTGTGATCCTCGATCTAAACTATGCAGATTCATTCATCAGGCACCCGAAAAAAAGGGGCGTTCTGGCAACCAATACTTGTGCATAAATCAATTGTTCCCAAAGACGTCTGCTCTGTGTTGCTCGTTTCTCATTTTCGCTTAGTTTGCCGCCTTAATTAGATGTGGAAATTCCGAGGAAATTCTCCATTTGCTATACGGAAAATAAAATGGTGATTCCGCCTCGTTTATTGATTTGGGTTGCCAGCTAAACAATCCCCTCGATTAAAAGAAACAAGCGAGAAAAGAGCAAACAGATTTTCACAAAAGCTGAATCTGTATTTGATCATTTAAATAATTAAATATTTTTAGTTAATTATAGGGTTAAGTCTCACACGGGTATAAAATATATTTACAGAGCTTTTGACAAAATGTAATAATTTGGAAAATAATCAAACATATAAATTATCACACGATTTCCAGAGAAATTTGGACACTTACATTTTAAATAAGATAAATTTCATAATGTCTTAATCATCCTAAAGGTATTTAAATAATAAGAATTCTAAAGTTTTTACTTAAGCTTAAAATATAAATAAAATACAATATATAAAATAGTTTTATGAGAACTATATTTAATTTCTTCATTTCTTCAAAAGTAATTAAAACAAAAATTACATTATTCACAGTTTATATAAATTTCAATGAAAACAAAGAAGATCAATCGTCAAGCAAATAAATCGAGATAAATTCACATCTTTTACTGAAGCGCGAACTGATCAAATAGATAGAAAAAAAGAAGGCATCTAAGTGGATATATTTATGTGTATTTCATGAACTCCGACACCTTCTTTATGGCCTCAATAATCTATGTTAAATCTACGATAATCTTCTTAATTTCTTGGCTCCCCATAACATCGTTCTAATACTTAAAAGAGATGCGTTCTCCATATCTTTAGCCCCACCACGAACGACAACCTGTCAACTTGCATGCGATATGCCAATTTAAGCACATCTAAATACAAATCTAATTTTGTATCTGCACGAAACGAGTGCGCAGCGATCTTTCAGATGGGTATCTCAAAATAAGCTGCCGCGCAGAATGTATATGGAGCGGAGAGCACTTTCTGCTGTCATTTAAAAAGCAATTAAGTCAACAACTATGAACGAGAGCGATCGGTGCGATCCGTCCGATTGCCTTTGATGAGGCGGAGTCCAGTTCCAGCTGCAGTTCCAGCTGCAGTTACAGTTCCATATTCCATACGGCCCCAAGGAGACCGAGACTAAACTATCTGACTGAGCTAATTATGAGCGTTTTAAATACGCATTTTGGCGACATAAATACTTTGTTCTTCTTCTGTTATACTTTGTAAACAGTTTTTATGTTTTCGAACATAAATCAACCGGATGTGGATGTGGATGTCAGGGAAGGGGGTCTCCTCTCCCATGTCTACACATAGTATATGATGCAGTATGTAGTATGTGTATCTCGCAGATACACACAGTCCATCTGTCGGCGGAATGACGTTACGCTCTAAGTATGTCGACGTCGCTCCGATTGTCTCCGCATTTATAAGACAAAAAGTCCAATTCCAAGTCCGGGAACTGGGAACTGGCAACTGCGATCCGACCCCCCCAACGAAGACATTTTCGCGCCCAATTTAGTGGAGGGGAGGATGGAGATACGAGAGATCCGACAGATCCCAAAGATACAAAAGATCCCACTAAGAAATAATTGAATACAAAATGGCGTCTGGTTTTGTTCATGGCGTTTTCTTTGTTTCTTGGCTTTGTTTCGCGTTTTTTTTTTTGTGTTGTTTCTTTACAATTAATTTAGTTTAGACTATGTAATTAAATAGGCTTTTAACGTAAGTTTAGGCTTAGACATCTAATCGACACATATGCGTATATGGAAAGAGTGACAGAGAATTGAAGAGTGAGCGCGGCTAGGGCTCTGGAATTCACACGATTGTTGCAGCTGGAAGCCCCTCCTGGATCCTTAATAACTATATAGGAGCCCGATCCGCTGCTATGCCTTCTGGTGCTGGGCATCGCCCTCCATGCGCCACACCCCGAACAGGTAACTCAGCTTTTCGGGCGGGATGATCGGTGCTCCATTGGCCTTCCGCAGGCACTTGAGATCGGCGTCCGCTCCATTGGCGGCGGCACTCAGCAGCGAGGCGGCGGCCGGTCCGTATCCCGAGGGAGATTCTTGCGCCTCCAGTGCCTTCAGCAGGGAAATATCACTCGAGCTGAGCATGCGGCACAGGAAGTCAATGTATCTGCCAGGAGAAAAGAGGAAACATTGGGGTTTAATTAAGAGATACAAAGTTAAAGGAAATTAAAGATATTATTGGGAAAGAAGAAGCTTCCTTCAGATGTTTGATTTGCGTTTCAAATAATCCTAAAACTAAGGATATTTCCTTCAATTTAGTTCTTAGATCTTAGATCTTAAATGTCGTCCAAAGTTTTCCAAGGACCTAAATTAATATTTACCATTTTTATCAGACTTTGAGATACATAGTAAGATATTGATACTTGAAAATAAAGGCTTATTTATATTTTAAGGACTATAATTCAAAACGAAGAGGGAAGCTTAAGTTATGCTATTCTTAAAAAAAAAAGTTGCTTGAATTTATACAATTTCTGATAGAATATAGAAGAGATCTTTACTTTAAAATGAAATTTAGTTAGCAAAACTTCCATTTTAACATTTTACTCAAATAGTTTTCTCAGATCTATAATTTGTAGTTGCATGTTCTGAAATTTCAAAAGACTTCTTACCTTGTGGCCAGTTTTAGAGTCTGGATCTTGCTAAGCTTGTCGCTGGGCAGCGTGGGTATGATCTGCTGCAGCGCCTTGAAGGCATCGTTGAGACTCTGGGTGCGTTGCCGTTCCCGGACATTGGCCATCACTCGCTGGTTGCTAAACTCATCCGTTTCCTCCGTCTTGCTGGGCTTCCGCTTCAGCCGCCGTCGCGGCTTCCGGAAGGCCTTACCGCCGGCATCTGATCCGTCCAGCAGACTTCCGGCACTGCCATCGTCCGCCAGACAGGCGGGTGACATGACACCGCCTCCGTTCAGATCGTTGACGGAGCTCAATGCCGTGTGGCGGGCGTACTCCATGTCGTCCCGATCCGAGCTGGAGTAGGCACTGCCGTTCAGGGAATTGGCCGGCTCATAGCCCTCGAAGCTCTGCCTGTAGGCGGCCTGGAAGTGCATCTGGGAGTGGTTCTGCTGGCTCTGCTGCTGGGTCACTTGCTGGGCCTGCTGCTGCTGCTGCTGCTGGTTGCTGTAGAGCGGCAGGAAGATCTGGGACTTGTGCTCCAGCTCCTCGTCGGGGAACTCAAAGTGCGAGTGAGGCGAGTTGCAGGCACTCTGGACTCCTGGACAGGACTGGGCCGAGGCCACCTCGTCCACAGTGGTGGGCAGGTAATCCACATAGATGTGATGCTGCTGCGGCTGGTGTGGCTGCTGCTGCTGCTGCTGCTGATGGATGAGTTTCTTGTGCTCGGGCTGCATGGCCAGGGATCCTCCAGTCTGGCAATCATAGTCGCCGCTGCTCCTGGCCCGCTTGCCATGCTCATTCCAGGATGAACCGGAGGACTCAAAAACCGTGGAACTGACCGTCGCATGGCTGTTGCTGTTGCTGCTGCTGTTGGTGTTGGCGGTGGTGTTATTGTTGTTCAGCTCCAGGCTGTTACTCTGGGCACTGTGGTTGCTGCTGGTGCTGAGAACCTCGTTGCTGGGTATGTTATAGTCCTGATCCTCCAGCTCCGTGAGCCCATAGGCCGCATAATCCGAGGGCAGGGGAGCATACTGAGGTTGCTGGGACAGATTGTGCTGCTGCTGCTGCTGCTGCTGGGAGAGATTATGTTGCTGCTGCTGCTGCTGCTGGGTGAGGTGATGCTGCTGGTAGCCCGAAGACTGCATGTAGGCCTGCTGCTCCACCTGGATGAGCTTGATCACATTGTGCTGCAGCTCCATGATGTTGGGCAGCGTGGGCTTGTAGCTAATGTCCAGCAGCACTTTGGGCGACACCGAGCGAGCGCTCATCATTTGCATAGGAATTTTGGTGATTTATTTGGCACACACACTTTCTGATAAATAACTATATGTTATCGGTGATATATAGACTCTATATACTAAGTGTTTCGTTCGCCCCGAAAGAGATCTGATCGCACGCACTGACGGAACGCAACTGACGCACGATCCTTATGGCCATTGCTCAAATTGACATTTTGCGGCTGCTCGACGGCCATTCGCTGCCGCCGCCCATATGCTCGTCTCGCTCGCTCCCGCTCTCACTGTGCTCTATATCCATCCCGCTCTGGCCCAATGGCGGATGCTGCGGTGCCGCAGGTATGACGTCAGTCGGCGGGGTATTTTTCGTTGCATTTTTCTCCAGCGGCGGCTGCAAAATGCGTTTGCATTTTCCCATCCGCTCGGCAAAAGAGAGCCTTGACTCTGGCCCGCTCTTGGGTTATTCTTTGCCGGGTTTTCTCGCCGTTTTTGGGAAAATGTCACGGGGAAAATGGCACGGGGAAATGGCCGAGGAGCGATCAGATCGGTCGGTTGGTCGGAAAAAAATGTGCCGACAATTTACAAAATATTCTTACTTGTTGATTCGATGAGAGGGAATGTAAATATCTGAAGTGCAGAATGGCATCAGAAGATGCAATTATTTGATTTTAAATTAAATTATTTATTGACGAGCTTAATAGTAAGCAATTAGGATCAATTTTAGGAAATTTTTGGGATAATTAATTTATGAGGTTAAGACAACTTTCATATTTGTTATGTGTATTTAATATAAAGTTACGTGAATTTGTTTAAATTTTTAATATATATTTATTTGATGCCCGATAACAAATTAATTTTGTTATATTCAAATAATATTGATAATATAAAATATAAGTTTATTCACTCAGATCAATAGATCCTTAGATGAAATATTTTATATTTATTTCAAAAACCTACACTTTGTTTATAAAATTACTGTTACATTTTTTTTAATTGCAAACAAAATAAGTGACATACTTTAAAAAGTTTCATTAATTTTAATTTGGTCAGAGACTATAAGAAAAAAATCATGCAAACATTTTGTTTTATTTCATAAAATGTAAAAAAATTAAACTCGCTAATTTATCTTTTTATCCTTATTTACTTCCAAATATATATATTTTAAAATAGTATTTCTAGGATCAAAATTATAAGGATAACATCGATATCAAGTGTCCTTACTTATAAAATAATTTTTAAACGTACTCAACAGCTTAAAAATAAATTAATTTAAATTTTAAGTGAACTTTATCTGATTGAGAAATTTCCCACCCACCTTTACCTTCTCTGGTTGGGGGAAATATCGTTTTTATAGGTAGTTCGGACTGGCGGAATTTTCAGAGGAAAGCCGGCAAAATGTTTGTGCGTTTATGCCCATCAAAATCATTCCGCTATTATATAATCATCAGTTGCCAACCATCGTAAAGGCCAAATCCTCAACCCTAAAGGAGGGGAACTCCGCGGAAAGGTTTCATTATGCCTAATTAGTGAATTCCCACACACACAGGCACAAATCCCCGTAGAAGATCGCGGACAGCTCCGAAAATCCACAAAAATACGAGCGAAAAGTCAAATTTCCGGCCGCGGGCAACAAAAATACCCGATTAATGTCGAGCTCGAACTTCCGCTGGAAAAAACCGCGATTTTATATCGTCGATCGTCCGGCTTAGGTAATAACAAAACCCCAGGACGACCCCTGAGAAAAACCACCAACAGGGTTTTGCCCTGCAGTCCAGGTAGAGTTTGCGGACTCGAAACTTTCGAGATACATTTTTGTTTTTATGTCAATAATATTTATGGCTTAATTTTATGTGATTGAATTATTATAAATATTATTTATTTATTTAAGAAAGGAACTAAGGACGTTAAAGTACAGTATAACTATAATATTTTTATATTATTATTATTATATAATAAATATAATTTAGGTTAAACAAGGAAGGTTGGATTATTGCAGCCAATTTATTATCTTTATTATTCAAGGGTCCCTTAATATTAAAAAAGTTTATCATAATACCATATACTAAATATAATATAGAATTTAATTTGTAATATAAATTGCAAAAAACTAGAATTTAAAGCAAGCATAGGTTGTAATTTTCTTATTGGGTAAAATATTCTTAAGATTCTCCTTTTCCCATCAAACTTACGGCTGAGTAAAATCAATTTTTTAAATATAAACCTTCTAATATTAACGATATTTAATAAATGGAACACCTTCTGAAATCGTGCCAAATTTATAGATATTATTAATTATTAAACAAGTTAAATTTAAACAAATTTTGTAGTCTTCTTTTTGGGTGCATCACAAAACCAGTTCTCCTTTATACGAAGCGAATACTTGCGCCACAAAGTAGGCAACGTAAAATTTAATACAAGATGTAGAAAAGGATTTGCTAAAAAATAAAAATATAAAAGCAAGTAAAGAAACTATTTAAGAAGTAAAACAAATTTAAAAAAAAAAATAAATAAAATACTCGAACATCGCCATTATTTTCATAAATTTCCGAGACAGATGGCGTGCCTCTTACACAAAATGTAGAAAATATGTAGACATAAGCAATTCGATGTGATCTTAATGTTCCAATTGGACACAGTGCAGTCACGTAGTTTATTGATTTCAATTCCGTTTACGAGCCCGAATCAAACGAAAATAAAAAACCAAATGAGAGGCTGGAAAGGTATTTTGCGTATTACTTTTTTTTTCGTTGTATTTGTATTTAGTGATGCTGCTTCTGTTTTTCATCTCGTCGTCGCGGGATTTGTTGTGATTTTTTTGCATTTTGGGTTTTGCGTGGTGCGATTGCCAAACGAT
>VNJS01013205.1:0-15741 GCA_008042575.1 Drosophila watanabei | reverse complement strand
ACGAGTGTCATATTCGCAACACGAGTTAATAAACTCTTGTCTGCATCCGCATACATTTCGCAACGAAACCACTTACAGGTAGAATAAGTCTAATCAGCATAAGTTTCGCAATAAACGACATAAGCATATAGAATAAGTTAAATCAGAATTACATTTAAGTACACAAACAAAAAACCAATTGTAACACAATAAACTATCAAATGTAAAACCTTTAAATATGACTTTTTCAATAAAGAGAGTTCAGTTATGATTCGCCACTGAAAACCAAACGTCGTGTCCGTCTTTATTTTTTAATTCATTCCGTCCCGCAGTCCTTCACATAAACAAGGAGGCTGAAGACATCCTTTATCCTAGATACGGGAAGATGGCGTGGGGCATGGGTAATGTTTACCTGCGCCTTAAAAAGCGCCATCCCGGGTATAAGGATGGATGAAAGCAGGCGAGGTGGAGAAGGACCTAGGTCTGGAAACCATCGTGGATGCCGCCCAGGGAATGACGCTGGCCAAGTCCGACGAAGAGGAAGGCGGTGACCTGACGCTAGCAAGTGGATGTCACACTAAGGGTGCTGCAGCTCAACCTTCATAAAAGCCAGGTCGCCTCGGCGGAAATCCTGATAGCCATGGAGCAAGGGTCCGCCGATATAGCTTTTGGTCCAAGAGCCATGGATTGCCTCTGGCAATACCGTCGCCGGACTGAAGAAAAACGTGTTCTATTCACCATCGGTAAGCAGAAACAGAACCGCCGTACTCGTACGGAAGGGTCTACACGCTAACCTGATGTCTCATTACAGCTCTGATGACCTGACTGTGGTAATGATAGAGAGCGAGAAGAAGCGCCTTCTGGCAGCCTCCTGCTACATGGCACACGACAGGACGGCCTCACCAGAAGAACTCAGGGGCCTGGTAGAAGCCAGCCCGAACGACCAGCAACTGATCGTGAGTGCAGACGCCAACGCACACCACTGCGTGTGAGGGAGCCCCGACATAAACGACAGAGGTGAGTTACTCTTAGACTTTATAGTTACTACTAACTTATCTATAGCAAACGTGGGGGAGGGACATAATTTTGTAGGCCCCACCTCTTCGAATGTGCACTCGTAAGGGGGCAGATTACTATGGTATCAGATTGGAGAGTCCTTGAGAGACCATCCTTCTCAGATCATAAGTACATACAGTTCCAGTACGAATTTGAACACTCTCTTAAACAAGCAATCTTCAGAAACCCCCGGAATACCAATTGGGAAAAGTTTAAGAAAACTATCACGACAAAGCTCTCGGCTTCTCCGGGCATAGTAAAATCCGCGGAAGACATAGAAAAGTCCCTAGAGACCTCCAAAGAATAACTAGGTGCAAGGAAGAGGACCAAGCCACCCTGGTGGAATGGAGTGGAATTATTAACAGAGAATACAAGGTTGTTCTGAAAGATTATTAAAATATACACAAGGCGCAGAGGAGCTCGTGGAGAAACTTCTGCTCCAATATAGAAACTCACTTTGGTAGCTGCTATCTAAGCAGTCAACTTTACAGAGTCAGCTCAAACGCGATGACGGTCAGTGGACTGAAAGCAGCGAAGAGGCCCTAACAGCACTAACAGCACACTGAAGTGTCCGATGCTCCGATGTCCGATGTCCGATCTAAGATACTCCAGAACAATCCACTGGGCTATAGACTCCTTTACAGGGATTAAAGCACCTGGACTTAATGGAATATTTCCAGCCATGCTACAGGTGGCCAAAGATGTGATCACCCCATGGCTTCACGATATTTACGTAGCTTGCCTAAGCACGGGCTGTATCCCTATCCAATGGAGGACCTCTCGGATTGGCTTCCTGTCTAAGCAGAAAAGTGCAGTCATGTAAGCTTCAAGAATTACAGACCGATAAGCCTCACCTCATTTCTACTTAAGACGCTAGAAAAACTGCTAGACCTATGCATCAGAAACGATGTCGGGAGACAGCGTTCGATCAGCACGCCTACACAAAGGACAAATCTGTGGAGGTTCATTACATTTATTAGTAGCCACCATTGAGAGAGCCCTACACAGTAAGGAATACGCCCTTGGAGTGTTCGTGGATATATCCGGGGCATTCAACAACGTCAGTATAGACGCAATAATGAATCGCCTAAAAGCGACCAACACGCAGCCCGCCATCACCACCTGGATAAGAAATCTTCTGAGTTGCAAGCGGGTACAATCCGATTGGAGAACTGCCTCCATGGTGAGAGATGCGCACAAGGGCACGCCGCAAGGCGGGGTCCTATCGCTATAAGCTGCACATGGGGCCTCTCGCCCGCTCTAATTCACTGGGTCTACATATCGGTGGTGCGTCCGACACTACTGTATGGAGTCCTAGTGTGGTGGCAAGCCGTGGAAAAAAAGACTTATAACAAGCTTATGGAGAGAACCCAGCGACAGGCACTGCTCTGCAAAACAGGGGCGCTGAGGTCAACCCCCACAAAAGCACTCGAAACAAAAATCGGAATTGATCCCCTAGATATTCATGCGCAACTGACAGCAGGAAAGACGTCACAACGCCTTGTTGTATCAGGTAATATGTCGCTACAAGGATTCGGGCACAACTCAATTGGACGAGACATGAGCAGTATATCTGACTACATCATACCAAGAACGTGCCCGGATGTGAAAACAATAACATTCACGGGACCTAACGACTGGAAGACAGGTCAGAACCATAGTCAACATCTCAATATCTACACCGACGGCTCCAAGAGGAAGCATTCGCCATTGGGAAAGCGGCAGAGCTTGCGTAGAGCATAAACCGTCCTTAAGAGGCGGTCAATTTTTTCGTAGACAGTCAAGCGGCGATAAGATCCATACAATCGTCAGCGGTCTATTCCAAAAGTGTACTGGCACGCAGGGAGGCACTAGGTATCCTGAGCACGAGAAAGTCAGTGAAGATCTACTGGGTTCCCAGCTACCAGGGCATCAATGGTAACGAAACCGCGGATGAACTTGCAAAGGAAGGCATCGGACTGGCGAGTGAAAGAACAGAAAACGTTCCGGTTTCCCTAAGAACGCTTCAAAGTGAACTAGGGGGAAAGGCGAACGAAAGAGCAAAAAGCAGATGGAGGAGAAACTCTATTACCAGCAAAATATCAAAGATCATGTGCAGAGAGCGCAACGAAAGACTTAGTTACTACGTGCTGCATCTTCCACGGAAAGACTGTAGATTTTTTACTAGGAATTCTCACAAGTCACTGCCTGACCGCGACACATGTCGTCAAGCTGGGCATCAGCGAAAACGAAAACTGCCGAAAATGTGATGAATCCGGGGCAACCGAAACCCTGGAGCATCTCATTTGCAAATGTCCGGCGCTAACAAGGTCAAGATTAAGATACCTATGCGCTCTGGCTCTGGCATCACTGGAAGATGCCGCCAAGAAGAACCCAGGCGATCTACTGGCCTTCGCAAAAGACACCTCGACTTAACGACTTCGAAACTTGCATAAACAATCTCTAGGTCCACACTAGAAGAGCCTGGACAACTAAGGGCCATTTTTGGCCTATGCTTGGCCCCATGAGGGCCGCCCGACGTAACCTAAACTAACCTACCCAGGTCTTGTCTGCTACGCTGCTCGCAAGAAGTTCCCGGCCATGAGTTGCGCGTCGCCTTGTTTGAGCCACGATCAGTTGTTAGCCATCTGCTCGATATCCGATAACTAATTAATTTCCGGTTAAGAGGGATCCCCAGACCGCTGGGATTAGCTCGATTACTATCAAATGGTTCGGGCTGGAGGCCCTGTCGTCCGCCGGTGTTGCCAGATAGCTTCGGCATGCCCATGTTTCATGGCTGGCGTTTTAGCGCCTTCCGCTCTTTATAATTAGTATTACTTTTGTCTACTCTGGCTTAGAATTCATTTAAATCATAACGTAG
The DNA here is from genome assembly GCA_008042575.1 of Drosophila watanabei. Lineage (NCBI taxonomy): Eukaryota > Metazoa > Arthropoda > Insecta > Diptera > Drosophilidae > Drosophila > Drosophila watanabei. The sequence continues at coordinate 11,846 of VNJS01013205.1, read as the reverse complement.
GCTCAATAATTCATGAATTATCGCATATATAGTAGTTATAATAAATTATCAACAATAGCAAAAGTGTTAGAAAGAAGACAGTTCCTTGTCTTGTTTTTTATTTTTGCAAGGAGAGTTATAATAATAGTGTTTTTAATTATAAAGCTTTAAACTATTTGGTATCTAAAAGTAAATAAAAATACGTACCATTCAAACTCCGATAGCGCGGAAATATTCTTAAAGAATCTTCATCTTGCGGTGCAGAATACGAGCCCCTCGAATCGTAAATCATATTCTAAAATGATTATTCGCAATTAAATTGTCTATAAATAAAAGGAGTTGTACTTACTGGAATGTTAATCAGACTCTAAATTATTATATTAAGTCACACCATAAGATATCTAAACCTGTGTTCAATATAAAAAATAGATTAACTATATAACTATTTATAACTATATAATAAAATAAAATTAAAATTAATTAAATTAAAAATTTGGCCAAGAGGTCAAGCACGAAAATAATAAAACGTTGTACATTGTCAACTTAGACTGCGTATACTTTTAGAAATTGTATTAATATTCAAATCAAGTAAAAAACTTTGAATACATTTCTTTATATATACTACAAATATTTTTTTACAGTACAGCTGTGTAAAAAATTATTTTGTAATGTATTCCAATTATTTTACTACATTGCCATTGAAATACAAATAAAAGTGCTATTTGATTTTTTAGCATCAGATTACTCAGTTGGCCAGCAATGCGCTCGACTCAAAATGTATCGTATACGTTAAACTTTCGAGATATTTCGACTTTAAAGTGCACAAAAGGTCGACTTTTTGGTACATTTGAGGTGCTATAAATTTAACACGGAATTTAAACTTTTTTTAACCGCACAATCGGTACTATTTTCGCTCCATAATGAAACTTTACAATTTTGAACTATGTTTATTGGGCACCGATAAATCTTCTTAAAAATTTATATCCATGTTTGTTCATATTATATATATGTTAAATTATATATGTATGAGGCAAAATCTAAATATATTCAAAACACGAATAAATTTAGGTTTAAAAAACCAAAATGAATTGACGATACAACGCCATAAATATACGCAAATGTATCTCAAAACCCTTATGTAGGGAAAAAAATTTGAGGCTATAACTGTATTCCGGTTTTGGTTCTGGGATTTGTTTCATTTTGTCAACCTATCTTATCCACTACCATATCCCCAACATAGGGTTTGGCCCCAGTGAAATTCGCAATGAAATAAAGAAACTTTAATATTTTAGCACCAAATAGCACCAAAGTCTGCGGAATTTCGTTATGTTTAATAAAGAGACAAGTGAAAGTGAGTTTCTAAACAGTGAGAGGGAGTGATAGGCAAATAGCTTAAAATGGCTGTTCGTGCGCGCCGTTTTAAGGACCGGTTTATGACGAAGATTATGCGGCGCAGCATTTCTAAGGCGATGTATAAAAAGAATAAAAAAGAAAGGAAGCTAACTTCGGCACGCAGAAGTTTGTATACATTTACAGATTCCAATTGTATTAATTATAATCTATCCTATCATTTCATTTTTACAGTTTTACATTTTGTACACGTAAAGTAAAATGTAATTTTGTATTGTAGTCCGATTTTTATACAATTAAATCAAAAATTCTAAAATACTATATTAAGCTCATAATCGAAAAATGATCAAGATATGTTAAAAAACAGTGAAAATATAATTTTTTCAACAAATTTTCGAATTATTCGTATGGCAGCTATATGATATAGTTGTCCAATCCGGCTCATTCCGACGTATATACGAGTGAGAGTATAAAGAAGACTATCTGCAAAGTTTTATACAGCTAGCTTCAAAACTGAGGGACTAGTTTGCATAGAAACGGACAGACAGACAGAAATGCCTCCTTCACTGCAAACTTTTGACTGAAATTATAATACCCTGCAAGAGTACACAATATGTAATAAAACAAGCTGTTCTCGCTCCGCCTTTCAGTCCTTTCACATAATTTAATTTATGGATCCCGCCAAGTACAGCAATGTGCAAAGGCGAATCTTGGAGTTTAGAAGAGAAACTATAGTTCGTCTAATTAATTTTTTAAAGCCAAATACAATATTTTGGGAATTGGATTTAATAAAAATAATTGCCGAAAGGAAATAGTATAAATATAATTTAAAAGCCGTGGGCTCATAACCTTGCCGATTTCGCAGATCTTGTCATGCTCCATACACAGGTGATTATTCTCTTTAATTCTTGCAGAATTTCCCAGGTCACTTTAGAGGACCACGTTGGATGCCATTGAATTTTAGTTGCCAGCTTTAGCCCGGAGATTTTCCGACCGGTTCGCCAAAGGAGTATATAGGTTTAGTCTATGGTTCCACCTTAATTTTTACTGAATGGGACACAGAACCGCCCTTGCCTATTAGATCCCATAGAGTGGATCAATGTAAAGACAACATTTTCCTATTCCGTTTTTTCGGCTATTCACAATGCAACAGTTCCGCAGGTGCGTAGTGCAGGGACAGTGGGGCGACTTTTTATATGAGCAGAAAAATGACTTTTTTGTTTCCTTTGCCGAAAAGACAAAATCATGTTGGCAGTAATAATAAAATCTGGCTAAAATGTGTTTCAATAAAAAGAGGTACTGGATTTACAATCTCTGAAATGTATATTCTATCTTTGCGCTTTTGAGGAAAAATTGGTTTAAGTGGGAGAATTTGAGAGCACAAAGCCCTTTAGGATAACGAATCGTTGTTGTTAGTCGATCTTCCACCTAATAGCAAAGCCATTGGAACCTGGAAATTATAGTCTTGGCTGTCTTTAATATATACAGTTTATTTAGTGAATTGAGGGCCTCTTTTAAGTGGGGTAGGTGGGGGGGAGTGTATATACGGCTAAGAAATGGACGAAGTTTTTACGAAGACTTGGACCCGCAGCCCGCAGCCTGGTCATGACTGGCTACCATCAGTGCTAGCAGGTTATCCACATAGACCTGGGCGCTGAGATTTTCCTCGAGTTTCCACCGCCCTTTTGTCGACGACTGACAGGTCGGGATTGCCAGGTCAAAACAGTGATAGTCTTGGCAGCGCAGCGCGCTTATGGGAGAGCTCTTCCGTGAAGCCGCTCAAATAGGTGGCCTGTTCCTTGGCCAGAACAGCAGGGTTGCTTTTGCCATGCTTGTCAAGAGCAGTCTGCTTCCTTGTTAAAATCATCTGCAAATTAACATGATCCGAGACGGCGCCCGGAAGGATATTGCCGTTTTGGCAAGCTGGCATACACTAAGTGCTCGCGAAAAGTGAGTCTGGTAACCAGCATTAGGCCAAGGTATTTAATCGCTCTAGTCGAGCTGATCGATGCACCACCCACCTCGATTTTGTGTCTTAACTTTCTTCTACCTGCTTACCAGTACATCTTCCGTCTTCTGCGGTTCCAGCTGCAGTCTCACATCTATCAGCCTTGAACCAGTGGCATCGATGCAGGTTTTGTAAAAATCTACAATGACCACCGCAATGTCGTCGGCGAAGACCACAAGCTCGAACAAGGCGCAGCACTCCGTCGTACATTGCGTTACCCCGCAGGAGAACTCCACTGCTTCCGCACAGTACTTTTTCGATCCTTCTTTCTATCATTTGCCAGCTATGGCCGACTTGGCAATGTCTACCACCTTGGAGATGGCGTCGGCGACTGATTCCACCTTTCGGGCTTCGGGAGCAGAACCAGCCTCTGCAACTTCCATCTTGACGGGAAAACGCTTCGATCAACCTACTGAACATCTCCGCAAGGAAATCTGGCCAGAGGCCTTAGATGTTTTTACCCCGCCTCCTCTATCTCTAACGCCGTGACCGGAACAAAGCCTGCTTGGGAGTCTCCGACGTTAGGGAACGTTGAACGTCCATCCTTGGGAACATATGATCCATTTTTTGTTTGATGCTCTCCATCGCAAGTGGAGCAAGCTGGCTAGAGCTTTATTACGGGCCTGTAAACGCTCGCCCACGAGTCGTGGTCTGCCGAGTCCCAAAATTCACGGCCAGATAGCAGCTTTAAGTGCTCAGTGGCAGGTCTGGTACTTCCACGTTTTGTCCAGGTGGAAGGACGCTGGTACAGTTGCCTAGCCCGGACATAGTTTCTCCGATTGCGGCTATCGATTTCATAGCTATAGCATAGCATCATCCGCCATCTGCTCGGTGGCGCTAGAGACCTGCAAACTCTCCATGCCTTTCGTAAACTGCTGGATAGACAGTGTGTCTCCTTAACGAGCGATTAGTATGGCTCGCTAAACACCGTTAAATCGGTGCCGCACTCCCTCCAGTCCGTCATCCTTCCCTTCAGCAAATCGTTGGGTGTCAGTGGAGCCTCCTGGTCCACCGTCACCGGTAAATGAGTTAGCGGACAATAGTTCACTATGCTCTCCGCCTCAATCAACAGGTTCTCCAGTACGTGCTCCTTGGGCGTGAGCTCCTTCATTATGTGCGCCAGCACCTTCTTCACGTACTGCACCATCCTTTCCCAGGCGCCATTCTCAGCTGGGTTCGCTGGGCAATTAAAGATCCTTCGACTCCTTTGGACGACAGCTCGCCCTGGATCCGTACAGGCTCAAATACTTCGCTAAACCTCTTAGCTTCTCGATTGGCTCCAACGAAGTTCTTCCCGTTGTCGCTCCTTGTCCTGACCACCGGTCCTCGCCGGCTCATGAAGTTCCTCATAGCGATTATACAAGAATCTGTAGATAAATCGTGGGCCATCTCCAAGTGGATAGCCCTTGTGGTTAGACATGTGAACAATGCCCCCCACCTCTTCTCCGTGTACGTCCAACAGTCACAAGTAGCGGTCCAAAATAATCCAGGCCGGTATATTGAAATGGCCATCCGTTGAACTCCAGCCGGTCCTCTGGCAGGGGGCCCATCTCGGGCTGCGCTGGCCGCGCCCTCCGTAGCTTGCAAACGATGCAGTTGCTCATCACCTTTCGTAGCAGCCTCCGTAAGTTCGTTATCCAGATCTTCTGCCGGATAGCTGCGATAGTTGCCTCCGTGTTTTGGTGGCACCTCTTCCCGTGGTGATGCTGCGCAATCATCTCCGCCGGTGCCTCCTTGTGGGACAGTATGATCGACGGCGCGCGCTGTATGGCACACACGCCGCATCGTCGATCCTTCCACTGGCTCTCATTACAACCCGCACAGTCGGCTGCCCTTGACGGCCTTTCCTTGGCTGTCCTCAGCAAACGCCCGTGGTCCTCTCGATCGCAATGTAGTCCAAGGCATAGTCGAATGAATCTGAACACCCATACGGTGCTCCTCACCAATCGGTTGTAGCTCGAAAATCTCTGTAAAGATATTGAGTTCACATTTCATTTCCTCTTCATCTGGCATCGGGGGAATCCAGTCCTCAAAATGGGGACCGCCTAACCACCGCGAACCGATACTCAGGTCCACGGCCTTGCGCGGCATCGTCGCATCATCTGCCACGTTTTCAGCAGACGGAATCCATTTCCATTGGAACGTGAATTCGTGGATTCTAAGATCTCTGCTACCCGGTTTCCGACGAACTGCTTGTATCTCCGGTGGGTGCTGCATATCCAGTGCAGCACGGTCTTACAATCCGTCCATAATACGCCGCTGCTGATCGCCACACCGTGCTCCTCCAGGACGGTGTCCATCAGTCTCGTGCCCAATACTGCTGCTTGAAGTCCACTCCGCCAGCTGCGACTGGCTGTGCCGGCTTCACTTCAAAATTATCGATCTCGAAATAATCGCTGACCATCTTCTTAAGAAGATTATTCTGTGGCACGGCTAGGAGGCACGATCTCTGAAGCGGTGAGCTCGCCTTTCCTCTCAGCGGTCCATACACCACTCATCCAAGTGCGGTGGCTGCTGCATATGGCCCGTCAGATCCATAGCGTCAGGTTCTGAGGGGTATTCCTAGGTGCGTAAGGTCCAATTCAATTAGGATCATTGGCGTCGCGTTGTTGTACGGCTTTAAAGGCAAGCGCGCATTCGCCTTCACTGCCTTCAAATCTTCCCGACGCAAGCTCTGCATTGGAAGGTTCACATTGGCTTCTCCGTATACATTCTTCAACCCATGGCGCTTTGGCTTGCCCGCATCACTGATGTGCGGGCTAACCATTCTCGTGTGCTCTTTGGCGGATTTTCCACCAAACCACTGCACATTCAGTTGTCGACTCTCACCTTTTAGGTTCAGGCTATGGATCAGCTCGTCGTCGATGAGCGTGACAGACGATCCTTCATTCAGCAGTGCTCGGTCTTGACTGCTCCTCTGGCGGCCGTCTGGGATATTTGGCAGACTCATGGAGTAGGTAGTGACGCCTCATTTGACATCCGTACCCATTGCATCCGCGGCCCTTCTTTCAGAACAGGGCCATATGTCCAAACTCCAGGCACAAAAACATAACCTCAACTTCCTCGCGGGCTCGATCCGCGCTGATGTGGAAGCGTTTTTAAATTTCTTGCAGTCCTTGATCTCGTGTTGTCCCTCACATATGGGGCAACGTCTGGGGCGGTCTGCATAAAAAAGGGGAAAAAGAGGGTTAGGGATTACTTAGGGTGAAGACGGAGTGCTCGCGCGGTACGGCCACAAAGCAATGCTTCGCGCGGGCACATGTCGCGCCCTAAGTGGCCACTTGGCTACGGATCCGCTCCTTCATGTGGTCATAATAGAAGCGGCGAAGGAAGACACGGCCTGCCAGTTGTCCTCGCTCGTCAGCATCAGCGGCACCAGTTTCTCCACCGTGATGATGGACGACACCTTTGCTTCCAATTCAGTCCGCTCCCTGCTGAAACTCGCGCACCTGATTATGTACTCAGCAAACTCTTCCATATTTCCGGGGCAGCAGGTGCAGGTCACGCCTCGTGACCGAATTGCTGTAGGTAGCTCCTGAAGCATTCGTGTCCGCTGAGAACCTGCGTGAGGTGAAGGTTCACCTGCCCGTGACTCCTCTTTATCCAGCTGTTCACCCGGGGTATCAGACGATGTGTCCATCTACCCTTCGTGGATGCATCCCACCTCGCTTGCCAGGCTGCTAGCGGGCCTGCTTAGCCGCGAGGCGAATCTCCTTTTTGGCGTGGGTAGACAAGACTCTACCGGCCCCCTGGGCGTGCGTGAAGGCCCTCTCCTTTGCCAACAGGTCCAACGGGGGCGTCCCGGCAATGACTAGCGCGGCCTAGTCGGACACCGTCCTGAATGCGCAGCAGATGTGTAGCGCCGCGAGGCGGTGGGCGGCATTCAGGCCGCGACTGTACGCTGGTGCCATCGCGTGGCTACAGATTGGAGCAGCGTAGAACATGGTGGCTCTTGCTACGCCGGAGAGCAGGAGTCTGGTCGCCTGTCTGGGACCCCTATGGTTCAACATGAGCCTATTTACTGCTCTAACCGAGATGATGGCCTTGGAGCTCGCATGTGCAAGCTCGTGTCGATCATCACACCCCTTTACCCAATGGCCGATCTGGACGATCTGATTACGGTGTCGCCCATACGAATCGTCGCTACCTCCACCTTTTCCTGCTGCTCACCAGGACAGCTTCAGTTTTCTGGGGCGCCAACTGCAACCCCACACTGGACAGCCACTCGCTGATAAGGCTGTTTGCTCCTGTTGCAGGTGTCCTCAGCACCGGCCAGCTCTTTGTCGACTACGACTACCGCGATATCATGCGCAAAACCCACCAGCTCGATCCGGCCCGGGAGCGGGAGCCGCAGGACGCCGTCATACATGGCATTCCACAGCAACGGCGCCAGGACCGATCCCTGTGGCACTCTGCAAGATAGCTCCGCCGATCTTGCCCCGCTGTCGGATTCGTAGAGCAGAACTCTGCCTCTGAAATAGCTCTTCAACAGCTCGAGCAGGTAAGGCGGCACCCAGAAACTGGATAGCGCGTCCAGGATGCAACCCCATTTCGCCGTGTTGAAGGCGTTGCGAATATCCAGCGTGACTATCAGGCAGTACTCCTTGTCTCCTCCTTTCCACTGAACTCCTGAGATCGCCGCTTTCGGCTATTTTGTGCCCTTCCTGCCCGCATCTAAAGCATGATCTGCTTTTGTCGCAGGAGCCGGTGCATCTGTCCGCTATGTGGCCTGTTTCCAAACAACGGAAGCACTTTGGGCGGGACTCGATTGCCCTGAGGCGACACTGTGTCCATCCGACCTTTACCCTCCCGAGGCTGGAGAGTGCGCCCGCCCCAGCTTCCGGGACGGAAGCCGATCCTTCCGATGTTAGCCTCCAGAATTGGTTGCACATCGCGCACACTCTCCAGTTGGCTACGGATCAGTAGCTCCGGACGTCCATATCGGAATTGTAGCTGCTCCATAACAGCTTTCACATTTCTGGCGTAGATCAGCAGCGACTTTACTGCTGCTCTGGCTTCACCCTTCAGGGCTTTCACTAGCCTCTGGTTATTCTCCAAGACTGTACACTGGTAAGCTTCCGTTGTCTCCGTTACCGCACACAGGAATATTGGCCATTCCTCTGGCTGACCCTCAAAATCGACGTGGCGTCCACCCTGGTATGCTCATCGTCGCCACTCCATATGATAGGGATTATGGTGCAGATACCTCCAAATTCTGTGTTGCCTCCCGTGGCGGCTGAACAAAACCTCGTTCAGGGTGCGCCGTGGCGGTAACACAAAATGGCAGAGAATAGCTCACTGTTGTTGTTGTACAGGTCCGTTTGACAGGTTGCCTATTTGCTCAATGGCCGCCGAGCGTCGGCGCCAAATTTCCACTCAATTGTGGCGGCAAATTTGCACTCAATTGTGCCGGTAACTGCTCATTCAAAGATGGCGTCACTCTAAGCTCCAGTTGCAGATTGTCACTCATAATCTGCCTGGGCAGGCAGATTCCACTCAAATATGGCGGTGTATTCGCCGCACCGCTCACTCCAACGCCGCATGCCCCGATTCCAACGGGATCCCTGGCGGCCTCCGCTTGACCTTCATTAGCCTTTGCCTTTCCCAGCTCCGACTCTATTTGTGCGATCCTTTCCATTAGGGCCACCACTTGTACAGTCGTGGAGTCCATAATCTGCCCCATTGCTTCAGGCTGCAGGTTACTTGCCGCTTTCCAGGCGGCTGCTTCACTTTCCTTCAGAGTCTGTAGCCGCTGCCGATCACCAGCCACACTCGCAGAGCTGGCCGGGTTGCCAGTTGCTTTAGCCGTGGTGGTCGCAGTCGCAGGAACACCCGAGACATTCAATCTGAGGCTCCGCCGCGACGAATGCTCTGTGGGCATCTTGCAGAGTGCGAATAAAAGAAAATGACGCCGCTCGGCCGACCACGGGGAAATGCCTTCAGAACACTAAATGAAATCGCCGCTTGGTTAGCGATAACAATGACAAACAGTCGAAGTGTGTGTGTTTTATTCTGGAATATGTACATCAGTTAACTTAACCTAAAATAGAATATTTTCTATCTTACATAGCGCAGTTTCTCTTCCCTCTCCCTGTGATGGCTCAAATCGGTGTAATTCGATCCGCCAAAACTAAGCTTGCATTTGCCAAATTAGTTTGGCATAAGCTTCAAATTCCTCACACAAAATAATACTGACTCTAGCGGCGCTAAGCTTAAACTTGACTTACTATCGATAGCCTTAATCCGTTCCGCGACAGGTGGTTTTAGCTTTGAAAACTGCCCCGCAAGAGATTGTTGGGAAAGAAGGCTCATCTGCATATTCCTCTAGCGTTAAATTATTTTGAAGGCGTCCTTCTCCGAGGCCAAAGCAATGCGTTGAAGTGCAGTTTCATTATTTTCTAAAAGAGTTTAATGAATCTTCTTCTGGTCGATTTAATTGAGAATTGGGCAGTTGGCGTAAGCTCTTGGTCAGCTTCATCAGCGATAAAAGGGATTTCTTCTCGATCTCCCAACTACTATTAAAAGCAATATTGTGCTTTCTGTAAAGCTCAGTGTTAACTAAATAACGGACAGCTTCTAGGACCCGAGCGGGTCGAATAGTTTCGGTCATGAAATTTTGGGAATATTCTAGCTTTCTTTTGAGGTGAACCTGTATGACATGAGCGGAATCAAAGGAACGGGTATCTGGTACCGAATACGGAACATTAACTACTGCACCTCTAATTCTGCATTGCCTTTCATAGCCTAGGGAGATAATTCGCATAAAGGGCGCTCTTCAAGGCTTGTAAAATTTTTAAGGCACTCAGGGATTTCTGAAAAGTCAAAGTCATTCGAGAGGCAAAAGGGATGGTAATCGACCCTTTGAAACACTCTGATGGCATGTACTGCAAAACTGATATTTGCCGGACGGACTCGGAAATTTCCTACTTAAATAAAATGCGTTCTCTACATTCAAATGGGGAAACTTAGAAGATATAGAAACCTTGTTTAAACCACTTACTTGGAGATGGAAACCATGTTCCTCTACAACATATACAGCATTCAGTTGGTCCGTCCTTGACGTTCCGTTGATATAGGTCCCTCGCAGTGGCTCTGTTCCCGTTGATCCTCTCGTTCCTCCGTAGAAAGTTCGGACCTAGCAGCAATATTTCGCTGTGACTGTCTCGACGATCCAGCCTGGCGATTTTCGGAATTGGACCTATGTGAAAGGAGTCGTGCCCATTTCCTGAAGTTGCTGCTCCCGAAGTCTCTGTTGAAGGCGAGTGCTCCGACGATCCGTTGTGTTCCTGTGTTGTTTCCGTGTCCGACGTATCGGGTTATTTCTGGTGATTGTGGTGGGCTTCTGCGTCTCTCGCTCTGTCCTCCGATTTTCTTCCTGTGCACTCCAATTCGAGCGAATGACAGTGTTTTGCAACTGCTGTCGTCGTAGCTCCTCCGAGTCCTGTCTGGCAAGTGCATGCGCTGCCCATCCTGTTCTCGCTCTGGCCCTCGATTTTTCTCGCGAGATCTCCAGGTTTCGTGTTCCACTGTATTACGCAACTGCTCTCGTCGTCATTCCCCCGGGTTCAATCTGACGAGAGCATGCGCTGCAGCATCCCGGTCTCGCGCTGGCCCGCGAATATCCTGGCGAGATCTCCAGATTGCGTGTTCCGCGAGAGCATGCTCTGCAGCATTCCGGTCTCGCTCTGGCCAGCGATTTTCCTCGCGAGATTTCCAGGTTGCGTGTTCCACTGTATTACGCAACTGCTCTCGTCCGGCCAAGGGGCGCAGCCATGTGACGTACGGCACGCGTTCTAGATTGACGCGTGAGAAAGAAAATAAAGGAGAGCACGAAGAAAATTATATGTTACTTAGATACTACATTCTACATACGAGCAAGCACTTTAAACTCCCTCCTACAATGACCAATAACTAAGGGGATATAGGATCTAGATGTTAGTCGCGGTACATGGAAATTGAGCTGACCTAGCAGATAGAGGCTCTGCACCTCTGCATGTATTAGCTTATGTAGATAGACGACGCCAAGCATCGTTCTACGGTTAGCTAGCGAAGAAAGGTTAATTAATAGAAGTCTACTAGAGTAAGGCGGATCTTAGGTCGTTATCAGAGGAAAAGCCACGTAGGGCGAAAAGCAAAAAATTTTTTTGGACGGACTCAATGCGGTTAATATGGACTCCAAAACTAGGACTCCAAACGCAAAAACCATATTCCAAAATGGGCTGAACTAGTGAGGTGAAAAGACCCTTAGTTACATATGGGGAATCGAATTCCTTCGACCACCTTTTTATAAACCCAAGCACGCCTCTGCTTTATTAACCTACGAAAGTTTAGGATTTATTAGCAGCTATTCGTTCCAAAGAGCAATCATGAAGCATTTTTTTTTTTTGTTTTTTTTTCATTTGGACGTGGATGCACTACGGTCAGTACACTCAAGTGGCCCATCGACACCAAGCACGTGCCTGTTTGGGTTAGGTGTTAGTAGACGCGATGGAAAAATAGAAAAGAATAC